>JAYMTF010001485.1:0-23154 GCA_036897485.1 Pelargonium nanum | reverse complement strand
AGTCATTCTCAGACAGCGCAAGGCTTTGTCTTATTGGAGCAGATCACTGGAAGTTGCCTCGAACCTATGCTAGTCCAGAGGCTATTCAGGTGCTCTTTAGTCTCAACTGGTTTTAATGCTGTCCATACTTGGAAATCAGGAAATTATCAATGCATGATATAGGTTCTCAAGGATGAAAATTCCGTACATGGATTCACCAATAGTTCTCAACTTCTAGTATTTTCGGATGGTTTGTCTTTTACATGTTCACTTGGGAGGTAGGCTTCAATTATATAAGATTGCATTTTGATTTGTGGATTTAGCTAGTTGGAGTTGATCCCCCTCGTTCATATTTCATGCGCGGTCCACTCATAAGTTAGAAATGCTTAACAGGAGTAGATTTAGAGAATATTTAAGGTAGCTGCTTCAAGTCTAAAGGGCATCATTCTCTCCTCTTAATTCCTTTACAGCTGCTGACCTTCATGTGTGTTCAACCTCTCATTCAAAGAATTTAGACTAGGAGCTCGGTCCAACCTCGAGTGTGAATGCTTCTATAGTTACATGAAATCAAACATGTTCTTGTGTCTTTATATGCATGCTCATGTGCACTAGCCATTTTAATCTAGTGATCGTTTTCATCTTTTCTAGGACAATCTTATGAAACTATATTCATTGAAGATAGCAGATCATGATGAATAGAATCTCTTAGTTGTCTTGTCAACATATGTAAATAATGCTTTGTCTCAAAGATTGACTAATTGATCTAATGGATATCTTGACAGATGACTGAGTTGTATGAATACTCAAAAGTGCTCGGAAACTCTCAATTTATCCTGCTACCATTTCAGCCATATAAACTCATCTATGCGCACATGTTAGCAGAAGTGGGAAAAGTTTCAGACTCGTTGAAGTGAGTGCATGATTTTTTTTTTTTCTGTTTCTGTTTTAATGCTTTGTTCTGTTGGGTTCTTTAATAGAAGTCTTGTTGTCTCTCAGGTACTGCCAAGTAGTACTAAAATCTTTGAAAACTGGTCGAGCACCCGAAGTAGAAACATGGAAACAATTAGTACTATCCCTGGAGGACAGGATTAAAACCCATCAACAGGTAGTTCTCTAGTCTATTCTCCATTGTTCATCGCCATTAATTTTAGCCATCATACTGATTACCTGAATAAAAAATTTCATGCAGGGTGGTTATGCAGTGAATTTGGCTCCATCAAAATTGGTCGGTAAATTGCTCAACTTTTTTGATAGCACAGCACATCGAGTTGTTGGGAGCATGCCCCCACCTGCACCATCAATAACTCAAGGCAGTGTTCAGAGTAATGAACAGTATCACCAGCCAATGGGCCCTAGAGTATCAACTAGTCAATCCACAATGGCCATGACCTCATTAGTTCCTTCTGCATCAATGGAGCCCATAAGTGAAAGGAGAGCTGATGACAATAGAATGACAGCGCATAGTAGAAGCGTTTCTGAGCCAGATATGGGTAGAACTCCAAGACAGGTGCATAGAGTTCCCAAATGATAAAACTAAATCTGGCAATTTTGGGGTTTGGGTTGAAAAAGCCTAACCCGACCCGTACTTTTTCAATGGCAAATCTGGACCGATCCGAAAATTAACTGGGTCTGTTTTATGCAACCCAAACCCACAAAATGCCGGCTTCAAATTGCGTGTTCTAAATGAAACCCTATTTCTAAAGTTAATTGCTTGATGTGCATGCTCATGGTCTTGTATGAAATATTCAAGGCTTGCTGACTTACCATATGATCAGGTTGATTCATCAAGGGAAGAAACGTCGGCCGATGCACAAGGTAAATCATCAAGTGGTGGATCTCGTTTAACTCGTTTTGGCTTTGGCACCACAATTTTGCAGAAGACCATGGGATTAGTCTTAAGGTCTCGCTCAGACAAACAGGTAGTTTTCGAATTACTTAGATTTTGTTCCACATTTTTGTCATGAAGAGTCTCTTTGTATGATAATGTTTTTCTTTTATTTATTCATTTATTTTATTTGTTCATTTCTCCTGAAGGCCAAATTGGGTGAAAAGAACAAATTTTATTATGACGAGAAGCTCAAGAGATGGGTGGAAGAAGGCGTTGACCCCCCAGCTGAAGAAGCAGCCCTGCCGCCCCCTCCAACAACTGCGACCTTCCAGAACGGTGCATCTGATTACAACTTGAAAGCTGCAATTAGGAGTGAGGGGCCAACCGCTACTGGATCCGGGAGTCCGAAGTTTAAAAGCACAACTCCTCGGGAACATGCTTCTGGGATCCCACCTATTCCACCTAGTTCAAATCAATTTTCAGCTCGTGGACGAATGGGCGTTCGATCGAGGTAAATGAATCACTCATCTTCCCATACCAAGATATCTCAAAAATCACTCTTTCAACACTCCGTCCCAAAATGAGTGTCCACTGTATGAATTACCAACAATATACCTAAGATAAGTCTGTTAGAATCCTCTGAGTTTGTTACAACAAGAGCACGTGACAGTACGAGGGGAAAAGTCCAACCTTATTTAACTTATCCTTAATTTCTACAAAAAAAAGGGTAAGTGGATTCTCATTTTGAGACGGAGGGACCATCGTTTTTCTTCTTTAGGTAAGCATCCAAACGACTGGTAATAATCAGTTTTGATTGACACATGTTTTTTGGCAGGTATGTTGACACCTTTAACCAAGGTGGTGGAAATACCGCAAACTTGTTCCAGTCACCATCTGTTAAACCCGCAGTTGCTGCCAATGCAAAGTTCTTTATTCCTGCCCCCATGTCATCAAGTGAAGCAACTACTGAATCCGCTTCAGCCTCCGCATCGTCAGGTGAACAGACCAGGGAGGGTAGTCCTGCCCAAGCATCAAGTGAACATGCAGAAGATCCCAGCAACGAAAACCCTTCTACATCTAATATGAATTACTCGTTCCAGTCTCCGCCGCCATCATCTATATCTTTGCAGAGGTTTGCGAGCATGGATAATCCAATACCGAGCAGAGGAGCAATGGCTAGTAGCAGCATGGATAATATACAAAGCAGAGGAGCAATGGCTAATAGCAACGGGGTCCACTCATCTCAGTCACGACGAACAGCATCGTGGAGCGGAGGTAGTGGAAGCTTTAACGATGCATATAACCCTAGCCCTCATAAACCAGCAGGGCCGGGAACGGGCATGCCCCAACCATCGTTTACGCCAAGCAACCCTTCTTCGACGCGAATGCCAATGAATGGTGGAAGTTTTGGTGACCTCCAAGAGGTGGAACTCTGAGCCCCAGAGTAATGAAGATGTAAATATCGAGTTTTGTTACTTATCAATATACGAAAATGGTGATTTTCACAGGCGATCAACGGTAACTTTGGGGGGGTTCCATAACAAGAAACAAAAGACGTTTCTTGTTAAACTCCCAATCTGACCTCTCTTTCTCTCTCTTTCTCATCTCAAGTGTATATTAGATGTAGGTGGCATGAAACTGTTGATGCTATTTTGAATGTCCCAGGTGGGTGCTGCTTGAGGAAATGGTGTTTGCTATGAAGCAAAGAAAAGCCTACTTGGGCTTAAAATGGTACATACAGTTCATTTGTTGATTCATTGAAACACAAAGTGTCATGCTCCTGAGAATTAGATAGAAGAGGGCACCAAAAGATCTCTAGTGAAAAAAAGATAGTGTATTGAATTTGTTTAAAATAAGATATTTTATTTGTTCAATTCGAATTGGTTTTGATCCTTCATCTCTTGAATTTTTTTTCTGCTTCATTGTTACAGTAATGGTTCTTCATATAATTTATATGTTACAAGAAGATATGAGATTAGTTAGGCCAATTCTTCGTTCATGACCACATTTATAAATATTATAGTCAAGTCAATATGAGGACGGCAAGGTAGGCAATATGGGCCGCAGGGGCAATACAGTCCGTGTAAACAAATTCACGTGTTTGTTTTTATAAATTTATCCTTTCATACTAAGTGGATTATGTATCGAAAGAGTAGTATGAAATACGGGGCAACCCCAATTTAATCTCATCTAACGGGGACGAGTCATTGCTCTTATTAATGCGAATTGAAGGGAGATACCAAGTCGGTGCCGGTCCCACCTTCGGCCTTCATTTCGGATATCGCCTCAGCATAAGCCCTTTCCTCTCGAACATGCTAAGCCAAATCTTCTTGATGTAAAACTTGCTTTTAAACTGATGACAAGCTACCTGATAGAAACACGTGCGTTTTTTGGTCCTGATTGTTTAGGTTGACGGCAAAATGAGGGTTAAAATTGTAATACTAACGAGTTTGAGTTCAAATTGCCAGCTCTATCTCAATCTATGTCCCGCTAGATCAAGTGATTTTCGAATAGAATTTTGGGACCGGTCATAATTCGAACCAAAATGACAGGAACAAATAATTGAATTGAATTTAAAAATTGCTTTCCACAAAAGAACAAAATGAATACAAAAAATATTAAAGATAATGAAATAAATGGTATCAACATAAATATTGTAAAGCAACCAACAAAAGAGATTTGTGAATAAAGAGTAACATACAAGTGAGCAAAACCTTTACATAGTATCCTAAACCTCATGTGCTTATAAATTATGACTGAAGTTGCCATATCCAAATAATTTTCAAACCAGAAACCAAAAATGAGAAACTTGATTTCATGATTTTATCAATGATTGGAAAACAAGTAACGTAGATAATTTGAGGGTTAAAATTCAGCTGAACCGGGTGTACGAGGAAAAGGTATAACATCTCTTATGTTGTCTATTCCAGTAGCAAACTGCACGAGCCTTTCAAAGCCTAATCCAAAGCCTGCATGAGGAACTGGAAACCAACAAAACATAAGAGGTCATTGAGCGCGTGGATCAACTGGCATGAAATTGTTCAAGCTTAAACAGAGATCTTGGGTTCGAGACACAGGAAGCTCAACTCTGTTGTATCTCTGTAGAGAGACTTTTGCTGTATCCAATGTGATGACCGGACACCAGATAATTTACACCCCAAAAAATGTTGCTCAATGGTCAAAGCAAGCCAGAATCAAATGTTTTTCGGGTTGGGTATCCCGTGGAAAAAGTGTGGGTTGGATAAACCGAACTCAATCCATGCATTTTTGTGTAAAACCCACAACATGACCTGCGACCACTTGTGGGACAGGTTCGGGTCATAGGTCTTCTCAAGCCAAACCCGAAACCCGACCGGAACCTGACCCAAAACCCAAATTGCCAGCTCTAGTATACCATATGGCTGATCCCAACAAAAGAAACTAACTTGAGAATGTTAGTTCAGAGGGCCGGTCAACCAACTAGTTAGAAACCTATACATTGATCTAATACTTTAAGGTTCTTTCTCGCTTCTTATATATAGCAATATTTAACTTAAAAAAGATGTGCAACTCACCTGAACCAAAACGACGCAGATCAAGATACCACCAGAAGCTGTCCTTATTCAGTTTCAAGTCATCCAGACGAGCTTCCAAATACTCGAGCCGTTCTTCTCTTTGGCTCCCACCAATAAGCTCACCAACCTGACAAATAAAGCAGCAATAAGAGGGCAAACCAAAAGAATCAATATTTCCCCACGAGCACTCTCTATCTCGATACATGTCAAGTATTTCTATATATAATCAGTTTATTAGTGACCAGGTCAACCACACCATACAAACATATATGCTCACGCATGTCATTTTGGGAAGCAAAGGAGAAAGTTGCCTTACTCGCGCAGATCTGGAAACTAAAACCTAATTGCTCTTGTTCACATACAAATGTACACACTGTAATGATAGGTTCAGGTTTGCCATTTGGTTGGGAATGTCAGCATAATGAAATGGTAGACCTGATCTATCTAGTAGAGCTGGCAATTTAGGTTTCAGGTTGAAAAGACCTGGCCCAAATTTGATCCATAAAAGGTGTGGGTCCAAGCAGGTTGCGGGTTTTATGTAGAAAATGTGTAGGTGCAGATCCAATCCGTACCTTTTCTATGCCAAATCCGACCTGAAAATTAATTGGGCCATCTTACCCGAATCCACAAAAATGCGGGTCAGATTTTGGTGTCGCAGGATCGGGTCCAAATAGCCAGCTCTACTATCTAGTAACTGTTATTCATCGGGAATTTGAAACGAGTCTATTCTTCATCATGATACTTATAAAAAGCTACAATAGAAATAAAATGAGGAATCTTCAAATTACCCGAGGAACCAGCAAATCCATGGCAGCAACAGTCTTTCCATCATCATTTTGCCGCATATAGAATGCCTTGATATCCTGGAAGTTCATGTTTTAAAGCTTCAAACTATTAAATCCAAACACAGCTATGAATCACAACACAATCCTTATTTCTTCAAGGGAAGGAGGAAGTGGGAGTGTTTGTATACCTTTGGATAGTCTCTGATTATTACAGGGCATCCACCAAATGCCTCCTCTGTTATGTAACGCTCATGCTCACTCTGTAAATCACACCCCCATTTCACCTAAATGTCGAAAAACCATTGTTAAATGAAGAAGCTTAGCATCAATTATTTTACACCAAGGCTGCATTTGACAGCACCGAAATAGAGCTCTGAAATTGGATTTTGACAAAATTGACGGCCCCATCATTTAAAATATCAAATAAGAGCCACTGGTTTCAATTTTAGAGAAGAAAACAGAAAAAGACGGCCACTTCAGCACTAGATGGAAAAGGAGAGGAAACAGAGAGAAAATATATTTTTGTATCATCATGACAAGTTCATCAAAGCACAATAGTTAGAAGGTATTATTAGCCACAATGGAATCAAGCAAAAGGTTTGCGTATCAAGATGAAATGCATTACCGGAAATTCAAATTTCTTATTTGTTTTTAGCAGGAGTTCAATTGCATCAGTATAGGTCAACTGCACAAAGTCCTTCTCAGCAACATCCTGTTGATAGGACACAAAATGATACACGACTAAACTTAAGAAACATAATAAGTATGAAGTTAAATTGAGAGATCATACATTCAATCGCTTGAGTATTCCTTTCTCAATCCAGGTATTGAAAAACTCCATGTCTTCCTTGCAGTTTTCAAGGATATATCTCACCTTCCATAGATAGAATAAGTCACTCTCAACAGTAACAATCAATATATTTAATGCCCCTATGTATGCTTACAAAAATATATAGGATGTTAAACAGACAATAGATATGAAAAGTAACCTACTACATACTGGAGATAAGCAGTTGCACAAGCCATGTCGTCATTCAGATCAGCAAATGCAAGTTCTGGCTCAATCATCTTAAATGAGGAAAAAACATAATTTTAAAAGATGCATAAACCAGAAGCAACAGAATTGAACAATTAGACAAAACAAATAAACCAAGTTAAACAGAAAGACTAACCCAAAATTCAGCCAAGTGCCTAGAAGTGTTGGAATTTTCAGCCCGAAATGTGGGCCCAAATGTATACACCTGAAAGAAGTATAAAGTTGCATTAAAGAAAGAAGTGTACAATGTTTACAATATTAATTTAGCAACAATTAAGGACGAACTTGGGCAGGAATTGTATACATCAGAAAGAGCAGTAGCATAAGTTTCACCATTGAGTTGGCCTGAGACAGTCAAGAATGCAGGTTTCCCAAAAAAATCCTGAAACAAAAGAGGAAAACAGAAAATATTTGTTAGTGGAAATAAATAATGCTTCATATAGGATTGATGATCGAAAACTGATTGCACGTAACCCAATCTTAGAGCTCAGCACAAAAAAAAAATGGAGTTTTCCTATAAAACATGCAGGCAAGGCATCAAGGGAATTCCAACTTTTAAATCATTACCAGAAATAAGTTGCATGAATTAGTTGTTCTTTCTTGGATATTATATGAAAACATATTATTGTTAGGGCCAGTTTACCATGATTACTACAATTAGGTGAGGTACATCTATCATGATAGTAGACGACACTAGAAAGATTCAATTGATCATATGAAATAGCCATGCGCACCTTTGCTGTGTAAGTATTTTATTCAAATCAGTATTCTAGGAGTATTTTCTGCATTATGTATTGATGATGTACCAGGTATTGCTTATAACAGATAGATACATGTTGACTGTTGAGATTCATGTTCAAATAGAGCAGTGAGTTGAAACCACATTTTCACCAGCATCTTCTACCAACGTGTACTTTGCATGAAGATTGTGAATTATAAACCAAAAGTTTGGTATTTTGCAGCTTTTGAGAGGCAAGAATGTTTTGCATTGCACAATCAATTAGTGGCCTGTTTATCAGAGGTCATGTGTGTAAATGCCAATCTTCGCAAATCATGCTTGAATGCACTGATTCAATTGTTCACAACTTTCCCATCTCTTTTTCCTTCTCTTTGAGAAGGGATGGAATAGAGTGAAAGTTAGATGTGCTTTTGTGCAAGGTGCTCCAAGCTCATATGAAATAGTTGAGCATCTTACTCACTTGAGACCAATCAATTAACCCATCCTTTGTTTTTGGAATAGCATCCACAGGAGAGTCAGCAGCTTCTTGGGAGCTTGGAATCTGTTACTTGAGCACAAATTTACAAAACCATGAATAAAATGTCCAGAATAGCTAAATGCAAATTGAAGTACTACAAGACCAAGATGCACCCTTGATTTGATGAGCTCCTATTATACTGCTGAAATCATTTCATGCATGATGAGATTGCATTCAAGATGATACAGCGCCCAGAGCGAAATGGCTACACTATATATATAAGTATGTATATGTATGGACTTAATATCTTTATTGGGATATTTTTAGTTTAAAAGTGAAACATATTAAATTCCAAGAACATTAAAAATGAAAAATATAATAGTATTAAACAGCAAAAATAAATTGAACACTAAAACATACCAAAGTGGTTACACAGAACTGTTCACCTGCTCCTTCACAATCTGCTGCTGTAATGATGGGACTTGAGACCCAAACAAACCCATTTTCTTGAAAAAACTTGTGTGTTGCATAGGCCAAAGTATTTCTCACTCTGGCAACCTAAATAAAGATTGCACCATTAAAAGTAAGAAAAAAAGAACAAAGAAAAGAAACAGTTGAGCATTAATTATTTAAAGAAGATGAATAAGAACAAAAACAGTTGTGCACAAGAAATTCTTATCATATCACAATTTTCAGTCATACACTATATGTTAGGAAAAGACTGTATCCCCTAAGAGTAGAAAAAGAATGCTCGAAACGAATAAATGTGGACCAAAGGCACTCCGCCATTCTCAAAATCTAACTGCATGCTCGACACGTTTAGTAAACTGAAAAATTATGTCTGCTATGATAGGATATGTAAATTAACCAAAGAAAATGAAAATTTGACAATTATTCTTTGAAATTGAAAAATATATATTTCATAATAGTTATGGAAAATTTGATAATGGGTGATATGTGATATAAACTATAAGACAAGATATAAACCATACCGCACTAAATGTGTTTGTTCTAGGACGGAGATGAGCTTTAGTTCTCAAAAACTCTCTGCTGACCCTTTTCTTCTGAATGGGAAAGGAAGGGTCACTCTTGCCAACCTACAAGATTGATGCACAAATTTAGTCAAAACATCACTGAGGAAAGTGTAACTCAGACACAGTGCCATTAAGTTTATGAAGCTATGATGGATTATATTGTGCAGATATATTAACTAAGAAAACAATACACCATGCAAATAGGTCAGATAATCATGAGGAATTGAGGACACTGTAACAGACTCCTCTGAAATTGCATCAAGGTAATCACTTGGTTCGAAAATGTGACAGGAAATACCATACCAGTACAATTTTCTTGACCTTCAACTCCACCTTTTGTTTAGATCCTTGGCTCGCTGCCACTGTACCTTGTACCCATATTGATGCACCAGTTGTAATCGAGCCTGATTCTACCTATTCAAAATAAGCTCAAAAATGAAAAGAAAGCCAGATAACTGCATGTGTACAAGTAGGTTCTACAAAAAGGAGCAAGTAAGCGACTGAGCAAGCGAGCGAGCACAAATTCGTGCATGCAAGTGAAGCCGGTTATACCTGATCATAGCCCTCGGCATCCGAGCTCATCACGCATTGCATGTTTGACAGACATGAACCATCATTAACCTAAAATCAACAAAATATAAATCTCTTAGGCAATAATCAAGCTGTTCAAACACACTCCTACTGCACATTTCTATAACCCTAGTCCCTATCTCAATAAACGGCCAGGCCACATAAACACCCCATAAGCTTGACGCTGTGTTTTTATTCTCAGTTTTCATAAGCACCAAAAAAGTATAAAAAAAACTATCAAATTTCACATGGTAAACTAAACCCTGTGTCTCCAAAAACATTTTAGAAAAGCTCAACTCGACTAAGCCAACGAAATGGCAAAATGCACCGAACTACATTGAACTTTGCACGTGTCGCACATAGATACAAGCTTGAAAGTGAAACATTTAGCTATACTTACTTTCAATAGATTCTACGGTTAATAACAATGTGAACTTTTCATTAACAAGACAAAATTGCCCTTGTAAAAATGATTTTTTAAATCAGAAAATAACATTGAACACATAACATTTTTGTCTTTTGGATAAAAAGCTGGCATGGTTATTAGCAGCACAACTAAGTGAAAGGAAGCATAATTAGTTGTGCCAATTATAATTTTGTGCAATTTAAGTTTAACTAAAATTCATATACAAAATCTTATGCATTCATTTCCATTTCTGATTTTCTCAGTAACCAAACAGAACTGAACTAATCACAATCACAATCAACCATACACACAGGTAAATTAATGGTCCCTCAATGAACGTAACACTGCTCTGAGCTCGAACAGTCCGAACCCAACCCCTCACCACCACAATCTTCCCCAACCGGTCCAATCCTTCCTCAGGCCCGCCCTTTACATCAGCAATCTTCAACTTCTTCCTAAATTCCCCAACTTTCTCGCCAGCTTCACCGTCCCGCTCTTCCACAAACTCCGATTTCACACTCTCCACGGCCTCGCCGGAGGATATAGCTCTGGAGGCTAAACTGCAAAATCTCCTCCGGAGATGTACGTCCGCGGCGGCGCCGGAGAATAGGGACGGCCGGTGAAGGAGTGGCGATTCAACAGTGCAAGGTTTTGGTAGCGTTTTAGGGACATCGAGTAGGATTCTAGGGTTTCTGGTGGCGTAGAATGAGAGATAGCGAATAGCTGAGTAGGGACTGAGACGGAGAGGAGTGGCTGGTGCCATAGCAGCAGCCATTTTCGCTGTGTGTGTGTCACAGCTTCGCGTTTGGTTTGTGGATATATCTGTTGAGTTCGCAATTGGGCCAACGGGTCGGGCCAAAAACGCAAGTATGCTTATCAGACCACTTTTTGTAGGTCCGAACTCGGTATTATCGAGTTTGGTCATAATGGCTCGCGAGCCCATTCCTTTTTCAAGCAAATAGGTTGTTGGCGAAATCGAGCCAAGTCCGCTCGTGCTCGGATCTAGACAGATTCAAATGTGGTTGAGGCGGGATTTCTACCTAGTCCAAGTTCGAACGGGTATGATTTATATGGATCGGACAAAAAAAAAGTGCTTTATCATATAATTTTTTGCAAGATCTATTGTGTGTCGTCATTTCCTGAATTAGTTTTGAACCAATAAAAAGTTGAACGTGTTAGCTCTTTAGCCTAATTTGTAGCTCGAATTGTCATGTATAGTCTTTGACTCTGTTTTAGACGACGACCTATTACTTGCCAAATGATTTGTCATGCTCATGCATGACATCATTGGCTCGGTCCTGGTAATATTGAGTATTAGTTGTTAAAAAGTAGTTTGGTAATCACACTTAATTTTCGATATTGTTTAGTCATATTTAAGCTATTGCTTCGATAAATGTATGTAAGTCCACTGATAAGTGTCTCCAAATCAAAATTTGCGTACTTTTTTGCACTGATAAATGTATATAAGCACGATGATAGATGAGAGCCGTTCTTTCTTAAATTTTACATAGCTCCCATGTTTTTTTCAAAATAACACATTTGCCCCAAATCATTTGTGTAATTCGTGACCTTCCCCAAATTTATGATAGTTTTCAAAGATACACCCAAATCTCTTAGTTATTTATACTTTAGTTCCCATAGCCACACATGTCTTCCTCCAAAAACACACAAAATGTTCTCTTTCTTTCTCCTACGATACAATAGGATCGCTCCAATTTGGGGGTAACCAGAATCGATCGCCAACAAACCCTAATTTTCCTGTACGGACCGCACCAGAGAACAGCAATGGACCTATCGTCTCTCCCAGAAGCCGAGCAACAGAAACTCCGGCAACTCCAGATTCAGTTCCAAGAACACCAAGCACAACAACAACAACAACAACAACAACAGGCTCAACAACAACAACAACAACAGCAAAATCAAGATCAAATTCAAGATCAAAATCACGTTTCTCAAGCTTACGATCCGTCACAATACCAAACCTACTACGATCAATCGTCGCAAGCTTACGGTTACTCTCAATACCAATACTATCCTCAAGAACACCACCACCATCAGGAGCAACATTTCGACCAGCATTACGCTTATTATCTATCGGATTATGCGAATACCTATCATCAGCAGCAACATCAGCAATATGTGCCGCCTGAGCCGGCGCAGTCATCAGCGGCACCGGCGGCGGAACATGTGCCGGTGCAGCAGCCGAATGTGTATTACTCTACCCCGCCTGTGCCGGAAGGTGGAGGAGAGCAGCAGAGCGCGGCTGCGTATCCGAGTCTGAATGCGGCTGCTGCGGCGGCTGTGGCTGCGCTCTCGCAGTTGACGCATTTGGCGGGGACGATGGACGCGGCCGAGAGAGCTTTGGCTGGAGCAGGACAATATATGGGGCATGGTCCGATGCCTCCGCCGGTACGGTGTTTGTTTTGCTGTTGTTTGGTTTCATATATTTTACTATTTCCTTGGTTTAATTTAATTTTACAGTTCCTAAATGTATTCTTGTAGTTAGCTCTTGTTGATGACATTTCTAAAGAGTGTAGTTTCGTATTTGTTACTTGGATTGGTGCTGAGTATTTATTGCTTGTTGTGTTTATTGCTTTGCTCCAATGTAAGATGATTGATTTGTAGTGTAAGTGTGTATACAACATGCGATGGTTCCACATTGTTCTTGTTCGGCTATACAGGCTTATGGATATTATTGTCTAAATGTTTGCTAGTACCTCTTTTAAGCCACTCTTTAATTCTTCTTGCCAATTTATCCATAGCATTGGTATTTCCTGGTCAAGGTTGTTCTTTTATGCCATGGTGTTGAGATAGTAATCATGTTTGGACTTGTGCATGAGATCTTGCTGGCTATGCATAGACACGGAGAATGAAGAGACACGACTATGAAATTATCGGTCTATGATAGTATTACCTTCTGTAGGTTTCGCTCCATTCATGTTTTGTGCATTATTCATGTTCACGTATACATGCTTATGTGTGTTATTGCTTAAATGTTTGCTAGTCCCTTCTCTTAAGGTCACTCTGTGAATCTCCTTGCCAATTCATCCATAGCATTGGTATTAACGTCTCAATGTTTTCTTCTTTTTTATTTTTTCAATGCCATGGTGTTGAGATGGTTGTCAATTTGGATTTTCGCACAAGATTTGGCTGACTATGCATAGACATGGAGACTGAACCTTGGTAACACAACAGTAAAATTATAGGTTCCTGATAGTATTTTACAATTTGTAGGATTCTCTCTGTTGATGTTTTGTGCATTATTCGTGTGCAAGTATACGTGCTTACATATATTATTGCCTAAATGCATGCTCATCTGTAACTCTTCTTCCCAATTCATCCATAACATTGGTAAGTTCCTAGGCTAGGTCTCTTTTTTTTTAAATTTTTTTTTTAATGCCATGGTATTTAGATGGTTGTCACATTTGGACTTGTGCACGGGATTTGGCTGACTGTGTCAGCATGGAGACTGAACCTTGGTAACGCGGCAGTGAAATTATCGATCCATGATACTCCCTCTATCCCAAAATGACTGTCCTCTTTTCAATTTTTTTATGAATTAAGGATAAGTGAGTTAGGGTTAGACTATCCCTCTTATACCCCAATATGTTCCAGGGGTTTTAACTAATTAATTGTAGGGGTATTGTTGGTAATTTATGGATAACTAACTTCTTAAAAAAGAAAGTGGACACTCATTTTGGAACAATTTTTTTTAAGAGAAAGCGGACACTAATTTTGGGATGGAGGGAGTAGTATTTTACAATTTGTAGGATTCTCTCCATTAATGTTTTGTGCATTATGTACTTGTTGACATCACTTGCATTTTATACCTATTGGGGACCTCGAAACTGGGACGGGACAGCCTCAGCCTTAATGCCTTCTGTGTTACTTGGTTGTTTTATCCCTTTAGGTTTCTTTGTCAATAGGGTGCCCCTAACAGACACCTTATACTTTGTCGAGAGAAGGAAATAAACACAATTTACATAGTAAATGGTGAAACATTGTTCTATCAGTTAGCTATTAAAAGCTTTTGCTGAGCCCGTGATTGGGGTATGATTAACTGGTAAGATATAAGCGGCCGTAATTTGCCTGTACCTTGTGTGAAAAACATACTTAATACATGTACAGACAAAACCTCTGAAATGTGGTGTATTTAGAAAGGAGTTTTGCATACATGCTACCGCTTGTCCCGGTTACTAAAGGTTTCTTCCCATATTTTTAGTAGGTTGATGTTAGTGCTTGCCCACATTTGATATGGATGCAGCTTTTTATTTGTTCTAGGGGTAAAATTGAGACTAGAACCCTGTTATATAGTCTTTTGAGATGTTCTATTCTACCATTTTGCTCCAATGTTAGATTATATATAGAGCTAAGATGGTAAAGTACATTCCTTCGGTTGTTGATTTATGCAATTTTGGTTGTAAATCATGTATTCAAGTCTTTTGGTTTTGATTAAAAAAAAATCTTTAGCATGTTATGAATCAGAGAGTAGATGATTGGTTATTCCATTTTGTATATTCTTGAAAATCTTCATAGATATCTTTTGCAGGTTGGTCTGTCTCCATACAGGGGTGGTGGTAGAAGGGGTGGTAGGTCATTCAAAGGAGGTGGCCGAGGAAGTTTAGGGAACAGGTCAGGTGGCTCTCGCCCACCTTTCCTTGGGAGAGGGCGTGGTCGAGGTAGGAGAGGTCCTATGCAGTTCACGTCACATGTCAGACCATCAACATCTTCACATTCAGAACCTACTGCCACTGAGGATGCAGAACTAGTTGACGAAGCAGGAACTTCAGCAAATGCACCTGAAATAGCAGCTGTAGCCGCAACGCATCCCGAGACCTCATTAGCTACATCTTCAGCAGGAAAGGTAGCTGCAAGTCGGAAACCCAAACAGGCAGCGTGGTGTGGGCTATGCAGAGTTGATTGCACTAGTCTGGAAATGCTCGAGCAACACAAGAACGGAAAAAAACATAAAAAGAACATGCTAAAAATTGAAGAGTTGAAAAACGTTGTCATACCGGGGCCTGCAGTTCAAAATGAGCAAAAACTGATTGTGGAGTCCAATCCAATAGCGTCTGAGCATCCCGAAACTGCACAAAATGGCGATGAGAATTCGAATAAGCCAATAGAAAGTTTAACTCTTGAAGCTGGTGCTGAACAAAACCAACCGGAGACCAAACAACCAAATCAGGAAGAGTCCTCCGATATTCAAACGACTAAGCTCAAGACGGACAGGTTTGATAATAACAGGCGCGGCACGAAGCGCAAGATGAGAGGTGGCCGGGGAGGGAAGCGCGTTAAACCTTTTGAAGCCCTAAGGCGGCGGCCAGTTGAGCCTCCCAAACCTAAAGTGGTAATTCCCTTAGTCTGCGAATTGTGCAATGTCAAGTGCGACACACAGGAAGTCCTCGACCACCATCTGAATGGCAAGAAGCACATTTCCAAGCTTAAGCGTTTCCAAGGTCACCATGCTTTGTATGGACCAATGGGTCTTCAGACTCTTTACCCGCCAAACCCACAGGTTATGTTCCATCCTCCAAGCCATCAACAACATTTTTACGCCCCTCAGAGCTCGTATCCTCCACCAGGCGCTTACTCGGTTCCCCACCCACCCCCAGCAGCAGGTATTGTTCCCCAATTCGAACAAAACCCCATGCCACACGGGTCAGTAGTGATTCCCGAAGCTCAACAACAGTTAGCCACAGCACCACCACATATCATGTAGGATGCAACCATGGATGCCAACCCAGTGAATATCAAATAGCGGAATCCGAATGTAAAGGGAAGATTAGTTACCTACCATGATACGATGCTTTGCTTTTTCCTCTCTTTTTAACTGTTAGCTAATTCTGATGCTGCTCAGCTCTCAGGCTAGGGTTTTTAGCATTTTACTGCTGATACTGATAAAATTTTATTTTGGTATATTAACTCGGGTATGTTTCATTTCACCCTCCGAATTTTGGGGGCAGATTTATGTCTGAACATATAAACAGTACAGGTTGAAGATTCAGATACATTTGTTTGTCACAGAAATTATGTTTTGCTTTATTTGGAGACATTCTGCTCATGTGATGATAGTTACATTCAGCCATTGAAAAAAGGTACAAGTTTGATTATAATGTTAGTATTTTCTTGTTTTTCAACACAACTTTTTTGTTTAGTTTCTTTGAGTGGCCAAAAGGGCATAAAGTTGGGCAACTGTATCTTGTAGGTTCTGAAATAAATGGCTACAGGTTAGGTATCTACACAATAAAGGTGATTTTTTTAATGTATAAGTAGAAGATCAAACTCCTACGATCCCTCAAATACAAAAGAGAATGTGCGTAAAATGAATATCGATGTGTGAAGTTAGAATGAATAGAATATGTTGGATCAAATGAAAATATGTCACATCATTAATTGTCACCCTATTGAGCCATGTCGACATTTTATGAACAACTTAAACATAAAAATTATCGACTTAGAAATACACATATTCGTATATGAATGTTTTAGAAAAAATGAAATTGTACTATCACAAATTATCAATTAACATTTTTATTTGTCCAAATTGTATACACGGAAAAGTTGAGTCTTTGCTAGAATTAAATTCAAATAAATTTAAGTAGATGGTTTGTGCCCGCAAATTTATTGGAACGAGTATAGTTATTAAATTTTTTGGCTTATTAAAAGTCTCTCAAATATTTAAAAGAAAAAGAGATTTTTTTTATCACAAGATTAATACTAAAAATATTAATCTTAATTTTTTCAATAGTGAAATTGTGAAAATGGTCCAAATTAAATCAGAAGCTAATGTCTTTAAAAAAAAAAAAAAAAATCAGAAGCTAATGAGAGTGTTTATCAGTTTTGTTAAGCCGAGCACAGAGAGTCCAATCTCTCATCTCTGTCGCTTCTACCGCCATATAGCGTCTCTCAAATCGAACCCTCCAATAAAAATCCAATCTTTCACTAAATTTTCTCAGAAAATTTCACAAATTCCCAAGTTCCTGCGTCCATGGCGGCAGACCACTCCGACGATTTAGACCTGCTGCTCGATAGTAAGCCATTAACATTACTCTTATTCACCAATCCGTACAACCAATTTCTGAAAATTACCTCTCAATCGATTTCAATTTTCAGGTGCTCTGGACGATTTCCAAACTCTCAATCTCACTTCCTCGTCAATTCACAGGTTTAAACCACACCCATCTCTCAAATTTTTTATTTTGGTATCGATTCCTGAATTGGGTCGTTTTTGTTTGCTTGTAGAAGTGCAGATTCTGCTGAGAAAAAGCGAGAATCGACTTCGTTGCCTGGTGAGGTTCAGGGTTTGGGTTTGGGATTGCCTGACTTGAAAGCAAAGAAAAAGGGGAAGCAGAAGGTTTCTAAAGAATCTCATGTCTCTGAAGCTCTTGATAAGCTCAGAGAGCAGACCAAAGAGACTGTAATTGGATTGGAGTCTGCGGCGGCCGCGGCGAAACTGGGTGGAGGAGCTGATATGGAGAAGGATTCTATGATTGAGGATTGGCTTAAACAGTTTGAGGAGCTTGCTGGACCTCAGGTATTCATTTCCATTGAAAACGTGAATAGGATTTTGGGTTTTGGTACTCTTGGTTTGGTTGAGAACTGTGATTCACATTTTGGTGTTTCATTCAAGACATTTTCAATTTGGATTAACAATTTTGGAATGGGAATGGGATTCAGGTAAATATATTCAAAACAATTGAGAAATAGCTTATCAATACATTTGGAGAACCTAAGGACGGTAGTGAAATCTTGATCCCTAGGCTTTTAATTCATTGTTTATAGTAATAATCTCTAGTTAGTTAATTTGTAATTACTATTGAATCAGCCACTTTTCACTATAACTCGAGAGTTGAACGTTAGTACTTGGCTTGGACTAGTAGATTGATGAACTTTCTTGTGGACATGATAACCGTATTTTCACATCTTTACTATTTGTGCAACCCATCTTTGATTTAGTGAAGCCATTTTCGTGACCAATAAAATACTAATCCAAACATGAACTATGAGAATCTCATCCCATTCCTGAACTTTTTTTTTTTTTATAATCCAAATGCTACCTCGATGTGCCTTAGTTTTAAAGTCATTAGCTTGTTGCTTTCAGCTATTAGTATCTTGCTTAACAGATGGATAGTCGTTAGGGGATTTGTTGCCCGACTTGTTAATGATTGTGAGTTTAGGAGCAACTACAAGCAAAACCACAAGGAAGTTTGTTTTCAACTGGTTTGTAGTGTCGTTTTTTGGTTTGTGGAAGACACCATGAGGAGTGAAGCAATAATAGAAGACTTCTAGTGATCCTATAAGTTGAATGAGAACCATTATGATTTATGACACTTCTTTTGTGTTATTTTGCAAATTTGCTTTTTTTTTTTTAATTATTATTATTTATTATATCTTATTATTGAACCTCCATCATGTGAGTTTCTGCTTGTTTGCATGTTTTTCTGAAGTTCTGGAAAACTAGATCGAGTCTATCCCTCTGCACCCCTATATAAAAACAAAACCCGAGATGAGTTTATAGTAGATTTTGTTTAAATACTAACTCCGGTTTATCTTGGGACTTTGCCTTGTTATGTTGGAAAATAATAATTTCAGATTCATATGGACTCTGTCTTTGTACTTAAATTTTCAGACACTGTTTGCATGATTTGTTTGAAAATAACTCGGAGTAAACTTGATGTGTACCATTCTGACTAATAACTTGAGTTTAAGGGGTAGAAAACTTGAGTGAGAATTTCTCGACTTTTGATGGTTGTAAATATTTCCAGAATGTTGGAGAACTTATGATTTTAATGATTTATTTATTTTGAAAATTTGGGCAAGTGTGTTGGGTTACATATGGTTCTAAAAGTGTATTATAACTAAGTTCAAACAACTCTGAAACTTGAGTTGATGTCGATTTTGTGGGAAATGTTTTCTGGTATAATGAACTAGTTTGCTTCTAGTAACGACGCGTTCCTCTCTTTTTCATTAAGGTGACGTTTGGATTATAAAAATTGGAATAGGAATTGGAAGCAAGAATGAGAATATGATCTACAATCTCATTCCAAAGCTATTTTTTTCATGTCCTAATCCAAACCCAAAGAATAAGAATCTCATTACGATTCCCATTCCTAAACAAAAATTCTACCCAACACTACCTAAGTGTGTTTTTGTCTGTTCTATAATTATAGATTGTTCGTGTCTTGGAAGAATAAACCTACTTTTTTGCCTTGCACAGGACATGGAATCCATTGTTGAAACCATGATGCAACAACTTTTGTCTAAGGAAATTCTCCAAGAACCGATGAAGGAGATTGGTGAACGATATCCCAAGTGGTTGGAAGAGCATTCAGCTACGTTAAGCGGCGAAGAACTTCAGCGATACACCCACCAATATGAACTAATAAAAGATCTCAACGAAGTTTACGAAAAGGAACCTAGTAACTTCACCAAGATTGTTGATCTCATGCAAAAAATGCAAGAATGTGGCCAACCACCTAACGATATTGTGCAAGAGCTTGCTCCTGATTTCGACCTATCAACTCTCGGCCAGCTGTAAGTGCTTTACTCGAAACTTATCGCTATTTTGATTACTGATTCATATGCAATTATATATGCGCCTCTCAAGTCACTCCTCTTTATTCAATGAATAAACTCTCACGGTATAAAAACTATAGGGGTAGTTATGAATAACTAACCTGTATTATCGTCCACAAATACATAACTATCCTTAAGTTTAGTCGTTCGATTTTGTTAGTAAGTCTATTAATTAACTAACCTAAAGGGTAAAATTGGATGTTCATACAAATAGCGGCCACATGCAAGACATGTGCCGAGTGAGTGTGAGTTGGAAGTTTAACTCTGTAAGATAAAAAGACTATTTTACCCTTTATATGCTCTTAAATTTTCAACTGATATGGTGGCATGCAAGACATTGAGAGAATATTTTGTGAAAACTAACTAAAGGAATTTGGTGACTAAACCTAGTGTTTAGTTAAGAGTGTCGTGGAAATTTCGAAGATTATTGATGTCAAGAGTGTCGGGAAAATCGTAGCTGCTACTATTAAACGTGCTAGCTTCCATCTTATGTTCTCATAATTTTATCGTTTAGCTGATCAACGTCTTCTTTCTGCAGATCTCCGGAAATGCAGGACGGTCAGCCGAATTGTTGTATAATGTAACTGAAACCTTTCACCTTGTTGCTTACGAAACTCGATATTTTCCATCGGATGATAGATATTTTTTCTTATGTTCGGAAAAAATAAAGGGTCTTCAGTAGTTGTTGACTTTAATTTCAGCAAGTTAATAGATCAAGATTTAGAACATTGTTGTTGTTGGATGTATATGATCAGGGCATGATTAATTATTCTTCACATTTCTTCTTGTTTTTTCTGCTTTGAATGTCCATGAAGCAGAAATGATTTACATGTGAAAGCAATATCAAAATATTTTGAGCCTGCAATTTGCACCCGAAATCTGACCCCCGTTTTTTTTACGGATTCAGGTTGGATCAGACAAACCCGAATGAAAATGAACTTTCTTTGGGTTGGGTTAGGCCTTTTCAACTCAAACCCGACCAAAACTCGGAATTGCCATCTCTAACCCTACGTGCTAGACAAATATATCAATTTGGATTTGGTCAGATTTTGAGCAAGTTTGTTCGAACCAACCTAAAAATTGACTAGAGTATATTTTATGCCACCTACACACCGAGTGAAATTGAACATTCTTCAATTTTGGTCACACATATTCAACCAAAACCTGATCCAAAACTTGGAATTGCCATCTATAACTCTACGTGCTAAACAAATCTAACAATTTGGATTTGGTCGGGTTTTGGGCAAGTTTGTACGAACCGACCAAAAAATTGATCAGTGTATTTTATGCCATTTGGTTAGACATATTCAACAAAAATTTGACCCAAAACTCAATTGTCATCTCCAATTTTACATGCCATCAGTCAATTTGGAATAACAAAAATGAAATTACAAAAAAAAAAATTGGGGTGAGAGAGGCTCGAACCCTCGACCTCAGGATCACTCAGTAGCTATGAGACCTACGCGCTAGCCAACTGCGCCACCACCCCTTTATGCTCTGTCTTGTGATTTACTTTATATGTAAACTTTTGTAATAGCTCGGTTCAACTTTCAAGGTCATGTTGCCATCGGGTTCGTACATCGGTACATGCCATTTCTGGATTTTGAGTTGGGTTTTAGGCCACATCGTGTCGGGTTTCATATTTTAGCACACGATGTGCAGATTTAAAAACTTAGATCGCTCGCGAAATAAAAAATTATCACTTTCGTGAGTTGACATTCATACTTGTTACAATCAATTTCAAATTTATTTAGCCGACTCTAAGATATTAATAACTCGAAAGAGACTCTTTACCATACGTAAAAATTGATTCAACTAACAGTCCTGAGAAGATACAAATGTATAGCTACTACACAATATTCTATAGGGCAAGCATGGATAGGGCATGCAAGCTCTCCTCATCGGAAAGTTGCTCCGACGGCGACCTCCGGGCATGGACCAACCTCTCGCACACTAACCGAACAGCTCTCTCCAGCCTAGTTCCGGCGCCGGAGCCGCCGTCTCCGGGCTCTCCGTTGTCGGAGACAATCTGATCCAACTGAAAAAAGAAGAGCCTCGAAGCATACAACATGTCCCCATAAGCTTTGCGCACAAAGCTGAAGCTGCAACCCAATTTGAGCACAAAAGTCCACAACAAGCCCGCCGCCAATGGACTCAGTACTGTCCGAGAATTCGATAGTAGCTTGAGCTTGGCCAGCAAAATTATGTGCAACCCCATGATTATGTGCAAGAACAAACCTTAACCAAATCAAACAAAGCTTTGGTTTTTGAAAAGGTTTCCAAAATTTGAGGAATGGGTTTGTGGAGGAAATGGGTTTTTGTTTTTGGTGAAGAAATGGTTGGAGAGTGAGGAGTGGAGGTTGTGCTAGTGCTTTGTGGTTTGTGGTTTCCACTTTGGGTGTTTTGGTGGGATATGGGATAGGGGTTTATTTGAGAGTGCATGAGAATATATTTATGCTACTCTTTGCTCAATGTAGAAAAGAATTTTTAGTGATAAAATTACCAAAATGCCCTTGTACACGAGGCTCAAAACTGAGACCTCGAGAGACCAATTGAAGTGAATCATTTGTCATATTGAGTGTTCGTGTTTGAAACTCAAGAAATACAATTACGTTAAATCTTGAACAACCACATAATTAGATCAATCGTTAGAGAGTTGTTTTAGCTTTATTTTAACACAAATGACTAAAATGTCTTTATATATTTGCATTACAAACCCGAACCCGTTTTCAAAGCAAACATTGCTAGTACTAGTGAGAAATGACCTGTATTTTATCAAGTAACTTGGGCGACGACAAACCTATCACTGGATCACTTTGTCATTCAAATGTTATTTTAGAAATTTATCACAATTTAATAGTCACGATCTCTTTCCTGTTCCTCAGGGAATAACGCAATGGTCGAGACACACATCTTCATGTGAGAGGTCGTGAGTCCAATTCACATTGCGTCGGGTAATATGAGATTTAGGGTTTAAAGAGAAGAGTTACCCTATGTTGTGTAGCTCAACCGATAAAAAAAATAGACATGATCTCTTACCTAAGAAAAAATATAGGTTGTTTAATTAACTTGATACTTGATAGTAAGTGGTTTGTTAATAGGAATAAAGGCAATTTTGGTACCCAAAGTTTGGCCGAAAGTCACGTTTAGTACCCAATCTTTTATTGTACCAGAGTTAGTACCTACA
>JAYMTF010001484.1:0-23169 GCA_036897485.1 Pelargonium nanum | reverse complement strand
TCAAACATGGTTTTGAATCTTTTAACCTCCGAATCGTGAATCGGATCGTGAATCGGGATTTTTAACAACCATGTCTCTAGAATGAAAAACTGTATGTGAGTAGTGTTAAGTCTGTCTTTTTCAGAAGCTGATAAATGTTTCTAAATTATTTTCATTGTATACATATATTTGATGTATAAAAGAATTGTTTTCTTACAAATGGGTTTGTCTAACTGTTCAAATACGCAAGGAGTAATGGAGGATACCCTTAAATGAGTCCAACTAGAAACATAACAAGTTTCCTTAACTGAAGTCAGACTATCCTAAAAGGTAAAAGATACTGAAACTAGACAAAGGATATATCTTTGAGATAAACGACTGTAGAGAGTACTAATAATACCAGCTTCAGCCGTTGAGCAGGAGTAATGCTATATGTACAAAATTTTGTACAAAAATCTTTGTACAAAGTGACGTGTCATATAGATAGATATGCCACATCAAATATATTGATGATGAGTTGGACGAATTAAAATTTGACAAGTGTACAATGTGTGTTATAAACCGGGCGCTTCGCGCCAGAAATTCATGGGAGGGTAGTGGTATTATATGTGTCGGGTTATTATTCGTTTAAACTTAATATTGAGCCATAAAAATAAAAAATAGCCTTTGCCACATAGGCTGCCACATCATTTTGTACACAAAGTTTTGTATAGAATTTGGGACAAATAGCATTTTTCCGTTGAGCAGGGGGTGCACCTCTTAAAAAAACTCCTAAATTACATTCTCTGTTCATGTTCTACATAGAACTGGGGGTATTTTTTTTTCTTTCCAAATTCCTCCAGAAGAATCTTTCAAACCCTTGAGAAACCCAATCGATATTAGAGATGGCTGACTACAACTCCCGGGATACAGTTTAATGCAAAAAGACAGTTAAATATTTTCCCTTACAAATATAAATCCAATATCAACAGTAAAAATCTTCTCTTGAGTACAACAAAAAAGAAGAAAGCCTCCTTAGGAGGAACCTGACCTTTCCAAAAGTTCTTTGTAGGGAAAACAACTTGGGAGATTGTTGACGGAATCAAATAGTGAGATTATTGTGACACATAAGAGTTCTGACCTTTAATGGTTGTGGGAGATGGTATTGAGATAACAGTGGTTGTGCATCTTGAGATGTGGGAACTAATTAAATTGAATGCAATAGCTAGGCGGCATTGTTTTGTTGGGGCACAGTAGAAGTGTCTGCTGTTTTGTTTATTTCTGTAGAGTGGTATAAGGGTTAGCAATGTGCTAGAGATGAATGTTGGTAGGGCAGCATCTGTATTTATGAAGGGGCTGAAATTGTACTAGCTGTGCTATGGTTGGAGCATTGTTTTGTGGCCCTGCTAGGGATGTGGAAGATTAAACATTTTAGGAGAATGTTAGTATGATGTGGTTAATGTAATATGACCACTTCGTTAGTAAAGTTGGTCTACATGATCTAACTTGTTAAGATTGGACTGTCTCTTATAATATATTTAGAAGGTTGACAAATGTGATAAATAAGCATATTATTGAATTTTTTTTTTTGCTCAATTTGTATTCATTCCTGCCGGACATGTTTAGGAATAAAGTCTTATTGGATTAGTAGTTTGATAATTATATGCCACACTTAGGAAATCAAGTATCACAGAGATTTGGTCGAACAAACAATTTTGTTATAAGCCTAATTGCAGCATTATCTTCTGATGATGTAGGTTATGATCTTATGGATTGCCTCATTCTGGTTGGTGGGATCTTGGGTAGTTCCATTTCTAGCTCACACAGCTGGGTTCAGAAAAGAATCCCTAACATACAGAGGGCAAGCTTTGTACAGCCTCTTGACTGATGTTGCTGAAGGTCTTGCTGGAACTGCTATTGTTTACCGTTGCCTTGCAAGGTTTCGTCCACTTCCTTCAGACTGGTTCAGGTTTAGCCTTAAAGGAAAGTGGCAAATTGATGTTGGTTTGGGCTGCCTCATGTTTCCCCTTGTCAACCGGCTTTCACAGGTTAACCTAAATCTGTTACCCATTCTTCCCTCTACACCTGTTACTATTTCAAACGTGGAGCAATCAATTAATGCACGAGACCCAGTGGCAATGGCCATGTATGCTGTGGTAGTTTCAGTTTGTGCCCCCATTTGGGAGGAGATTGTTTTCCGTGGTTTTCTCCTCCCTTCTTTGACCAAATACATGCCCATATGGTGCTCAATTTTGGTGAGTTCAGTAGCTTTTGCCTTGGCACATTTCAATATGCAAAGGATATTACCACTTGTGCTCCTTGGGGTTGTGATGGGTGCTGTCTTCGCGCGGTCAAGGAACCTGTTTGCATCGATGCTTTTGCATAGCCTCTGGAATGCCTTTGTATTCTTAGATCTTATGAAATAATATTGTTCTGTTTTTTTTTTTATTCTTGGTCCAATGAGTCTCCATTTTTCTCCCCCATTGTGTAAAGTGACTAGTAATAATAGTCTGCATTTCAGGCGTTGACGTCTTCAGTTAGAAATGATATTATGTTACTTCTAAGTTGAAGAATTGCACTGATATTACAATAAAGCTAGAAGTTGTGAAACATGATCATAGATGGATTAGGTTCCGATGCAAAAATATTAAGGCTATTAGCTATACCTTTCTCAGCCTTTTGACTGAGACAAGTATAGCATTTGTCTTTGAACAATTACATTGTCTGGTGCTTTTCCTTACAACAGGAGCAATTGTTGAATTCTCCTACTTCTATGACACTTTAAATTTTTTTTACTGCCCACTAAAATTTGATTTCTGCAAACACTTCTAGAAGATGGATTATGTTTTATAGACCTAAGTTCACTATAGGATACTGTCGTGTTTCTTTCTTCGAGAAGTTTTCGCTTTCAGTAATTGGCTTGTTTAAGTACTTATGTTTGCATTAACTGTTCAGCCCTGAAAAAAAAACATTCTGTTTAATATTTAATTGCCTTTGTAGGTGTTATAATTCCCTAACAATTGCATATTGTTCTTGAAAGGGAACCCAAGTGGGGACCTATTGGTCTCAAGTCCTTTTCCAATTCTGGCTTTTGTCCCAGAAACCTTGCCTAATGTCCATTTCTTTCTCCGACAACTTTAAAGACCCTTGTCTGCTATTTTTCTCTTTCTCTAGGTTGCTTGTAAATAATGTACTTCAAATTCTGTATGAAAACGACACAACTTTCACAAGCATTTGAGTTTGTGTAGAGAAGAGAAGTTTCGAACTCACCACCACTCAGACTGTTAGTGGATGTAAAAGCTCGGAATTTCCTTACCAAGAGAAGTTTTAGGGATATTTTTCCCCTTCAGAGTTGAGATATATCTGTTTTACGGATTCAAGGACAACAATATAGCTACGTAAGACTATTGATATCGTTTGAATTTATCTCATTTTCTGATACTTCATATTTATGTCAATTGTCTTTATGCATAGCTGTACTGATGGTCCAATAGATAATGTTATAAAGTTTTTGAGATTATGAAATACGTGTTAAAGGTAAATTAGACCCTATGCATCTGATAGTTGTGCAGCAATTTGATCAGCATATCTGTGATTAGCATATTTTGGTTATATGCTTATAAATCTTCTGTTCCCTACAATTTGAAATACAATTTGTTAGACATGCCTTTGATTAGCATACTTCTCTATATGCTCATTAGTCCTTTTTTTTTTTGTAGAATATGTCATGTGTTTCATCTTTATTTCAAGAATATACTTTGTCGATAAAATATTATAGATTTCTATCTTATTCTTAGAGCATCAATCATGACATGATTATATTGAAGTATTTTATTGTGGTTTTAGGCTGAATCCTATTCCTCTATTGCAGTGGTTAGGATGTAAGCATCAAATGATGAAAGCATCCTTTAAAATGGGTCATATAAAAAGGTCAGTACTAGATAATAAAGTTTATGTAGATGATGACAAAGCATAGGCAAGCTAAGCAGGATCAACAGATTTGTCTAGAATGTTTAAAATATAGGCTTACAAGAAAGCATTTATAGGTACTGTGCACAACCTTTATTCTAGTTGTGAAAGCAGTTATAGCATGCATGAACCTGATTACATAAACAATATTGTTGGGGTCATTTAATCACAGAATATAGGTCTTGAAGAAGAAATCAAAAGCATAACCTGACTTTGTTTATGTTTTTTTTAGAGATGGCTTGTCACAGAAAGTGGAGCATACATGAATTTGCCTATAAGTTGTAGTCAATCATGAATTTGATAAAAAATGGAAAGTGAAACCATCTTCTCTGAGAAGTTGAATTAGAGAATGATTAAAGAAAATAACAATAGAGATTATGGGTGGTGGTTGTGGGGCTCACAATTTTCAATTATTGTTTCTTGGCAGACAACCACATACTGAAGTGTTGTAGAGAAGATATTAAGGTATATATATAGAATACACATGATGTAAGAGAGTAGATAAGTTGCATAATAGAAGGGCCTTTCTGCTACAAGTCACACCTTGTGTTGTGTCCCAATATTCTCTTCTTGTTTGTGTATTTATACTGTCATTTCTGCTCATTTTCTCTGCATAGCTTTCTGTGTTTTTCTCTGAATTAAGTGTGGCAGCAATGGACACTGCACAACAGCCTCTCTCCATCGAGAGCTTTTCCTACAGCTGGTTAGTGAACCTGAGACCGTCTTTCGAAAGCCTAGACAGCTCCTTCAGGACCTCTCTTGATGCGCCAGCTGACGAATCCAACTCCTTCATTGAGATGGACCCAAGAATGCCACCCTCAAAGAGATTCTTCAGGAGTTCCCAAGAATTCAAATTCGACTTTCCCCTCTCGCAGTCTGCTCTCAGCTCTCTTGTTCATGCGGATGAGCTCTTCTCCAATGGTTACGTCTTGCCTCTCTTTCTCGATGCAACAAAGATGGAGGCCTATGAGGCCTTGGATTCAACCTCAAACCCGTCTACCCCTTCACATGCTCCTAAAATTCTGGTTCCCGGTGGTGCCACTCGTTGTTCTTCCCTGAGGAGGTGCCGGACACTGTCAAGGCAGATCTTCCATAAGTACTTGTATTTCCTGAGGCCATTGTATATGAGAATACGAGGAGGTAGAAGGGCAAGCTCCAGAGATGAAGGTGTTGATCATTCAAGAGTCAGAGTGATGAAAAAATGGGTACCAGATACGTCTCCCAGGATAAGTGTAGCTTACTCTGCCGATGATCACTGGCGCAAATCCTGCGACTCTGAGAGCTCAATCTATGAAGCAGTTCTCCACTGCAAGAGATCAATCGGTACGCCAATTGTTAATTTCCTTGTTTAATTACCTTCAGTACATTGTATGATGATTCATTATTTGGGTTTTTGAAATTGTTCAGGTGCTGATATTTTGTTACTTTTGTTATGATCATCAGGAAATTGAACTTGAGGCTGTTGAATCTTGAATGCTAGCTAAAGAAGAGAGAGAGGAAGAGCAAAAAGGAAGTACAATTCAGATGTGCACATGGGTAGAGAGGAAATGAGAGGTGTCCTGAAGCTCACAAGTCACTTGTTTTTTTGTCTCTTTCCTTCTCTTCTCTTCCCCACAAAGATTTTTGTGTAAATGAGGGAGGAGTTTGTTTCCACCATGTAAATTCTGGACCTTAATTTGGGAGGAAAAAAGAAAGAAGAAAGAAATATATATTGAAGGTGTTGTTTTTGTCTCTTTCATTATGGATCTCCTCCCATGTTCCTGTTAAATCAAGATCATTTGAATTGTGATTCAAAATGGTGAAGTGAGATTGAAATTGGAATCCTGCATTTCCATTTGTATACTCATGGATAAGATATGAATTTTGTAGAAAATTTTGATTATGTCCATGTTATTAGTATTAGGTCACCAACCCCTGTTGATCTATATATGATTATTTGATGATGTATTTAGTGTTAGGTTAGGATTTAAAGGTCATATTCCATTTTTGCCCCCATGTCTTCTTGTCCTTCCATTAATTCCTTGTTGAGTACAAAATGAGGTAAAAGGAATGAGCAAGAAAGGAAAAGAAAAATCAAGAAAAGGGACTGACACATACATAGTTGAAGTTGATGCATGGGCAAGATTGATTCTTGGTGTTCTTCACTTTTAACATGCATCTTTAGTATTGTCACTAATCAGGTAGCTAGTGGCATATGGTAGACCCAACCTACTTTAACAACCTTGATCATGTCAAAAATACTTGATATAATGTTCTCTATTGCAACTCAATCATCAGTCCATTGAAGATTTGTTGTATTGTGGAAACTATTGTGTGAGTTCTGAGTGTCCTATGATGATAATGATAATAACAGAGTAGTATGGTATATCAATGTGATTAGGAGGTCCTTCACTCAAATTTTGCTCACACCCATGTTTTGCTACTTTTTTTTTTAATTATATAAACATGATAATATATATTACGACGCAAGAGACCATACATCATATTATTACAGATCCACAATTTATCTTGGGATATATAACATATACTGGCAAGCTGATGAGCAGGAGCTACTACAGTTTTGTTAACATATAAAATTTCACCATTAAGGTGGTTTACGTGTCTAATGTCTGCAAGTGTAGCTCCGCAGTCTACTCTGCTACTGGTGGAAGCAAGATCATCCAAGCATAGATCCCTGTAAAGATTCAAAGAGTATGTTAAAATGCATGCATTTGTTATAATTTTATGGAGAATAAAATTACATGCTGATAAAACTGTTTCTGCCTCTGCTTTATAAGCGCTGTTAGCTAGAGACGACGCACTGTAGCGAGCTAAAATTTGACCATTTCTGTCCTGAATTTCTCATCCGATGCCAGCTTTAGCAGGGAAAAGGATCCATCACATAAGACGAACACCGAAGCATTTGACTGGATTTCATGAACAGAGTGGTGAGATTTTGTAGGTGGGTTCCTTCCAAAGGTTCCAGCTGCAGAGATCTTAGATTTGCATCTTTCAATCTCGGCAGACTCCAAAATCTGAACCAACAAAGAAGCTTAAGATAAAACTTTCTTTCAAGAGAAATCGGCTTTCCGAAAGAGAAAGTTGTTCCTTACTTTCCAAATTTTCCAGGCTAATGTAGTGCTCTAAAATAAAGGGCCCAAATCTTTGTCAGGCTTGGACCTAGATCTGGCTATGATTTGAGCAAGCCAGTTCTTACTGAATCGAATACCTTTTACTCTAAGGGTAAGAGGAGAGGCAAACCAAATCCTAGCACTATCTGGGCAATGAAAAAGAAGATGATCCACAGTCTTATTTTGGGAGCCACACCTAGGACAGACCGCATTTAGACACATTTTCCTCCGCATGAGAGAACCTTTAGATGACAAAGCTTAGTTGGAGACTTTCCACCATAAGACTTTGAATTTCTCCGGGATCTGAGTGCTCCATTAGTATTTCCATTCAAAGGAGTCCACCTTATGGATTGACAAATTATTCTGGCTAGTCTTGATATCATAGACACTTTTGACAAAAAACGGGAGGAAGGGATCCTGTTGTCCGTCCAAGTGAGCCTGTCATTTATAGAACTCCATTGAGGAAGGGGAATACTCAAAATTTGGTCAGCAATGGATGGCGGGAAAGACTGAGAATGAGGGCTCTATCCCAAGATCTTGGGTTTGGTAAAATCATTTTTTCTACTTTGCCGTATTCCATCAAGGGAGATGAAGGGTTATGAGAAATGATATCATAGTTGACCCACTTATCTTGGAAAATTCTTACAGTCTTCCCATTGCCCACCTGCCAGCTCATATTATTCAGAAATATCTACCTTTGTATAGGCTTCTCCAGATCCAAGCACAAGGTGTTTTGATCTCGGAATTCCAAAGGGAGTTGTGAACACCATAATTTCCTACCAACGCCTTATAGACAAGGATATCAGGGTTGCTAAGGATTCTCTTGAATCGACTAGCAAGAAGGGCTATGTTAAAATTATGGGTATCTCTGAGACCCAACCCACCCCTTCCCTTAGGCCAGGACAAGATGTTGCTTTTAATCTAGTGGATACCTTTTTCACCCCCCGATTTAGACCAAACAAATTTTGAGCGATAAAGCTATCTAACCACTTGGAGAAATACTGAGGCATATCGAAGAGGTTCATCACAAAAACCGGAAGGAAGCTCAAAGTAGATTGGATTAAGAAAAGTTTCTCGGCTTGAGATAGAAGGTTTAGTTTCCATCCCTGCAATTTTTGTTTAATACGTTTCTTCAAGAAGAGGAACATGTTGCATTTGGAAATCATACATAGATCGTGGATTCCTAGATACTTGCTTGGGTTTGAAACAAGTTTGAAACAGAGAATCCCTTAAAAAATTTGGATGAACCTTCTAGGAATATATATTAGGACTGAAAAACCTTTAAGACTTCTTTTTGCTTATGGATTGTCCAGAAGCAACTTCGAAGGATCGAATAATAGTTTTGATCTTGTTGCAAACTTCTAAGGACAAGTGCATGAAGATAAAGGAATCATCCGCAAAAAGAAGATGATTAATTTACGGACCCATTCTCGAAAGCTGCAGAGCCTTGATATCTTTATTTCGTTGAGCTTCCTCGAGAAGAATGGAGAAACCCTCAGCAGCTATCAAGAATAAGTAGGGGGACAAAGGGTCCCCTTTGTGGAGGCCTTGTTTAGGACGGAACCAGGCCGATTCTTCCCATTGACAATAACCGTATATGAGACAAAAGATATACATTGCCAAATGACACTGAGCCAGTTCTGAGAAAAGCCCCGAGCTTTAATTATTTCCATAAGATAATCCCAACGAATTCTGTCATAGGCTTTGCTGATATCCATTTTAAGACTGCCTTTGAAAGTTTTCCCTTTTTTGGTCCGCTTAATGGTATGCAGCAACTCATTTGCCAAGATGATATTATCTTGAATTTTCTTACCCGGGAAAAGCCATTTTGCATGGGAGAGATTAAGGATCCGATCACTTCCTTGAGTCTGTTAGCCAATACTTTCGAAGCTATCTTGCAGCTAAAGTTGCAGAGGATGATGGGTCGGAAGTCAGCCAGATCTTGGGGGCTATCCACTTTTGGAATAAGAGCAATATGGGTCTCTTTTAGATCTCTAAGAAAGAAGCCCGAGTTGAGAAAACTTAAAATTACCGAAGTAACCGAAGTGCCGACAATGTCCCAGTATTTTTGATAGAAGAGTCTCGGAATTCCATTAGGGCCGAGGGATTTTAGCTCCCATATCGAAAGCAACTTTTTTGACTTTCTCTAGAGTGAATGAAGTATCAAGGTGGGAAAGACTAGAGGGAGATAACTTCCTATGAATCTTAGAGGCTACGGATTGGATGGTCAGGTTTCTTTCTAGAGAGTCAGAGAGGGGTTGGAAGAGCTTTGAGAAATGAGATTGAAGACATTCTTTGATGTCTTTTTCCGGTTCAGCCCATGAGCCATCCTTTTTCCAAATCATAGATATGTCATTTCTAGCCTTTCTTTTCGATGCTAAAATGTGGAAGTATATAGTGTTTCATTACCCTTGCGCATGGAATAGGATTTTTGCTTATTGTTTCCAAAAAAGATATTTCATATTGAGAACCTTGTCTTATTCTTTCTTAATTTCCGAAAGGGAGTTCAAAGAGGTAGAACATGGGGGAAAACAACTGCTGGTCTTGTCTTTGAGACTTTTTATTTGGGATTCAAAGTTTGTTTTCAAATCTTGAAAATTTCCAAATTCACCCCTACTCCACGAGAGTAAGCGCGAGATCATTTCTTTTCATTTGGATGCTAAGCGAAACATTTGGGAACCTTGGGAAGATTGATTCCAACACTCGTGGATGATTTCAATGCATTTAAGATGCGATGTCCAAAGGCTTTCAAAGCGAGTTCGTATTCTCCCACCTCACAATTGCTTGGCTTGGAGAAGGATAACACTATGGTCCGAAACTAATATAGGGGTAACATTAAAACGAACACCGAAGCATTTGATTTGTGATTCAAAATGGTGAAGTGAGATTGAAATTGGAATGATGCATTTCCATTTGTATATTCATGGATAAGATATGAATTTTGTAGAATAACATTTTGATTATGTCCATGTTATCAGTATTAGGTCACCAACCCTTGTTGATCTATATATGATTATTTGATACCCTATTTTGTGTCAGGTTAAGATATAAAGCTCATATTCCATTTTTCCCCCATGTCTCTTGTCCCTCCATTAATGTCTTGTTGAGTACAAAAGGATGGAAAAGGAATGAGCAAGAAAGGAAAAGAAAAATCAAGAAAAGGGATTGCACATACACATACACATACACATACACATACACATACACATACACATACACATACATAGTTGAAGTTGATGCATGGTCAAGATTGATTCTCGGTGTTCTTCACTTTTAACATGCATCTTTAGTATTGTCACTAATCATGTAGCTAGTGGCATATGGAAGACCCTTCCTACTTTAACAACCTTGATCATGACAAAAAAAACTTGATATAATATTCACAATTGCAACTCAATTTTCATTCCATTGAAGATTTGCTGCATTGTGGGAACTATTGTGTGTGTTCGGAATGTCCTATAATGATAATGATAATAATAGAGTAGTATGATATATCTATGTGATTAGGAGGTCCTTCACTCAAATTTTGCTCACACCCATGTTTTGCTACCTTTTTTATTATATAAACATGATAATATATATTACGAAGCAGAGAGACCATACATCATACTATTACAGATCCACAGTTTATCCTGGGAGATATAGCCTATACTGACAAGATGATGAGAAGGAGCTACTACAGTTTTGTTAACATACAAAATTTCACCATTAAGGTGGTTTACGTAAAGCACGTCTAATTTCCATAAGTATAGCTCCGCAGTCTACTTTGCTACTGGTGGAAGCAAGATCACCCAAACATAGATCCCTGTAAAGATTCAAAGAGTATGTTAAAATGCATGCATTTGTTATAATTTTATAGAGAATAAAATTACATGCTGATAAAACTGTTTCTGCCTCTACTTTATAAGCATTGTTAGCTAGAGACGACCCACTGTAGCGAGCTAAAATTTGACCATTTCTGTCCTGGATTTTCCATCCGATGCCAACTTTAGCAGGGGAAAGGGTCCATCTCATAAGACGAACACCGAAGCATTTGATTGAATTTCATGAATAGAGTGGTAAGACTTTGTAGGTGGGTTCCTTCCAAAGGTTCCAGCTGCAGAGATCTTAAATTTGCATATTTCAATCTCGATAGTCTCCGAAATCTGAACCAACAAAGAAGCTTCAGATAAAACTTTCTTCCGAAAGAGAAAGTTGTTCCTTTCTTTCCAAAATTTCCAAGCTAATGCAGTGCTCCAAAACAAAGGGCCCAAATCTTTGTGAGGATTGGACCTAGATCTAGCTATGATTTGACCAAGCCAGTCCTTACTAGATCGAATACCTTTTACTCTAAGGGTAAGAGGAGAGGCAAACCAAATCCTAGCACTATCTGGGCATTGAAAAAGAAGTTGAACCACAGTCTCATTTTGGGAGCCACACCTAGGACATATCGCATTTTGACACATTTTCCTCCGCATGAGAGGATCTTTAGATGCCAAAGCTTGGTTGGAAACTTTCCACCAGAAGACTTTGAATTTCTTCGGGATCTGAGTGCTTCATAAGTATTTCCATTCAAAGGAGTCCACCTGATGGATTGGAAAATTATTATGGCTATTCTTAATATCAAAGACATTTTTGACAGAAAATGGGAGGAAGGGATATTGTTGTCCGTCCAAGTGAGATTGTTATTTATAGAACCCCATCGAGGAAGTGGAATACTCAAAATTTGGTTTGCAACGGATGGCGGGAAAGACTGAGAGATGAGGGCGCTATCCCAAGATCTTGGGGATGGTAAAATCAATCTCTCTACTTTGTCATATTCCATATAGGGAGATGAAGGGTTATGAGAAATGATATCAGAGTTGACCCACTTATCTTGAAAAATTCTTATAGTTTCCCTATTGCCCACCTGCCAGCTCATGTTATTCATAAGGAAATCTCTACCTTTGCAGAGGCTTCTCCAAATCCAAGCACAAGGGGATTTGGTCTTGGAATTTCAAAGGGAGTTGTGAACACTATATTTCCCTACCAACGCCTTTTAGACAAGGTTATCAGGGTTGCTATGGGTTCTCTTGAATTGACTAGCAAGAGGGGCTATGTTGAAACTATGAGTATCTCTGAGACCCAACCCACCCCTTCTCGTAAGGGAGGACAAGATGTTGCGTTTATTCCAATGGATACCTTTTTCACCCTCTGATTTAGACCACCATAAATGAGCGATGAAGCTATCTAACCACTTGGAGTAATACTGAGGCATATCGAAGAGGTTCATCACAAAACCAGAAGGGAGCTCAAAGTAGATTGGATTAAGACAAGTTTCCCGGCTTGAGATAGAAGGTTTAGTTTCTATCCCTGCAATTTTTCGCTCAATACATTTTCTCAAGAAGAGGTTTATGTTGTGTTTGAAAATCATACCTTGATAAGGGATTCCAAGATACTTGCCTGAGTTTGAAACAACTTTGAAAGAGAGAATCCTTTGAAAAATTCAAATGAACCTTCTAGGAATATTGACTGGAAAATCATTCTGACATCTTTTTTGCTAATGGATTGTCCAGAAGCGACTTCGAAGGATCTAATAATAGTCCTAATCTTGTTGCAAGCTTCTAAGGATAAGTGCATGAAGGTAAAAGAATCATCCGCAAAAAGAAGATGACTAATTTCTTGACCCCATCCTGAAAGATGCTGAGCCTTGATATCTTCATTTCGTTGAGCTTCCTCGAGAAGAATGGAAAAACCCTCAGCAACTATCAGGAATAAGTAGGGGGACAGAGGGTCCCCTTGGCAGAGGCCTTGTTTAGGACGGAACCAGACTGATTCTTTCCCATTGACAAGAACCAAATACGAGACAGTAGATATACATTGCCAAATGACACTGAGCCAGTTCTGAGAAAAGTCCCGAGCTTTCATTATTTCCATAAGATAATCCCAGCGAACTCTTTCATATGCTTTGTTGATATCCATCTTTAGAATGCCTTTGAAAGTTTTCCCTTTGTTTAGTCTGCTTAATGGTATGCAACAACTCATTTGTCAAGATGATATTATCTTGAATATTTCTACCCGGGTTAAAGCCATTTTGCATAGGAGATATTAAGGATCTGCTCACTTCTTTGAGCGTATTAGCAAATACTTTCGAAGCTATCTTGTAGCTAAAGTTGCAAAGGCTGATGGGTCGAAAGTGTCAAAGATACTTTCGAAGCTACCTTGTAGCTAAAGTTCCAAAAAAAAAGTGTTTCATATCGAGAACCTTTTCGTACTCTTTCTTGATTTTCGAAAGTGAGTTCAAAGAAGTGTGACTTGGGTGGAAGCAGCTGCTAGTCTTGTCTTGGAGGCTTTTTATTTGGGATTCTAAATTTGCTTTAAATCTTGAAAGTTTCCAAATTTACTCCTACTCCACGAGAGTAAGCGCGGGATCAATTCTTTTCCTTTGGATGCTAAGCGAAACATTTATGAACCTTGGGACGATTGATTCCAGCACTTGTGGATGATTTCTTTGCATTTAGGATGGGATGTCCAAAAGCTTTCGAAGTGAGTTCGTATTCTCCCACCTAACAATTGCTTGGCTTGGAGAAGGATATCACCGTGGTCCAAAACGTAAAAATAATAGAACAGTCCGAGAACTTAGAGATTCATTGCGGGTTGCAAAAGACTTTGTCAAGGACCTCCATAACCAGGCTGTTGCCTGATCTATTGTTAGACCATGTGAAATGAGAACCATGTTTTGGGATCTCCAACAAGGAGGCAGACGATAGAAACTCTTTGAAGGCTTCCGCTCTAGGAAGGTTTGACGCGTTAGATTCAAATTTGTCGCCTAGATGGGTCACTTGGTTAAAGTCACTCATTAACACAATATGATCTTGACATGAGGCAAGGATTTGGGAGAGTCAGTTCCAGAATTTCTGCATGTGAGCCGCAACTAGAGGACCATAAATTTCTAACCAGTTCCACTTAGATCCATTTGGTTCCAAGAATCAAACATTGATGACGTTCTGATTAGAGAACAGGACCTCGTATTTGGTACTCGACCAAGAGCCCACCCAAAGACCCCCTCTTGATCCTACGCTAAGCTTAATATTTACATCATATACTATTAATTTAGTTTCACAAAGAGAATAAAATCGGGCCTAAATTTCTTCTTGAGGTCCTTAATATGTTGAGCATGTAGAGGTAGACATAAACCTCTATAGTTCTAGGCTAAGATTTTCATGGCTTCTCAAGAGACTGTAGAGGGACAATCTCCTCTGAACCCGAGTTATCAGAAATATCTAATCCTTCTATTGCTAACAATAATTCACAGTGTTGATGGAATAGTATTTGCTTAATACGATTAATCTCATCAACAGGCCCCAAAATCATATAATCATACATATTATCAAGATAGTAGTCTTTGGTGTGTACCTCATCTTCTTGTTCTGGAGACGAGGATCGCTGTGTTTTTGTCTGAGCGTCTTCTGGATCCGATTCTGATGCTCTCTTCTTTCCTAGAGATGACCCGCTAGCATCGTTTGTAGAATGTGGAAAGAGAATGGTTGGACCATCCTTGAATATCTGACCTTGCACTGGTTGGGGATGCTTAGACTGGGGAGCTAGAGCCGACAACGATGGTGCTCTTAAATCTGATCCATGCACATTCAATTCATTAAATAGGTGAGCTTTTTTAGGAACAACAAGCATTTTCCTTTTCCAAATGCGAGATAGCTTAGGTCGCGAACCCACAACATGTTTCAGAACCGAGCTACTGGAGTTAATATACTTTCAGCAACCACAGAAGTTGGAACGGTCTAAGACTGAGAAGACAGAGGTATAATCGGCAGGTCTTCTTCTTGCGCAAAAAAAACCCAGGAGACTGAGGGGGTTAAATCCAAAGGATCCATAAACTTCAATATGGCATATAGAGGAAGAGAACAGTTCCATATTTGAACTGTTTGCAAAGGTAGCCTGACTTGGGGATGAGACCTGTTGATGAAGTTTTTCCACTACAGGAAGATGTTTAGGGATGAGAGATGATGAAATTGTCGACAGGGGCAGATTAGATGAGATAGAGATTTGGATAGCTTCAGCGTCCTTGCTGTGGAGAATTCGAACCTCAAGAGAGTCACTGCTAGAAGATGGGTTGAGATTCAAAGAGGAGTCATATGGATCAGATCTAATAAGGATGGGTTGACCCTTCCGTAAACGGATTGGACCCGGGTTAGGGGAAATCCCGAGTGGATCCAAGTAAAGATTTTGTAACATTACATCAGCGGGATTGACTTGATCTGGCGTCATCCTTGATTCCTGATTTGCCTCGTCAGAAACAAAAATACTCAACCCTAATTGCAAACGCATTGACCCTAGGGTTGCGTCAGCTAAATAAGAAATTGTGGGACTCCCCACATTTAAGTCTCCAAAATTTAATGGAGGAAGAGGACTCTATAGTTGCGCGTGCGGGAGAAACGCCGACAAAGAAAGAGCCGAAACTGGGAGGGGAGGCAGAAGAGCGGCCGGGGGGGGGAAAAATCCATAATCTTCATGAGGATGAGGGACCAACTGATCAACCAACATGAGATAGTTTGCATCTTCATAAATATTAAAAACCTTATCAGTGTCTGAAGAATACCTCCCTTCATTTGGAGAGAACAGGTAACCCAGAGAATTCAGGGGAGACGATGGAGAATCTTTCGATGGGTTAGAGAAAACAGGATTAGGATGGAGACCATACAGGGACATGGGGATCTTGCAGATCGTGAGGGGCTATGACCGAGCCTGGAGACCATTTCACCCTAGTATTCGAGCTGATAGAGAGATCCGGCGAGGAGGGTGTGCATTTTCCTGTTTAATTCTTTGGAGAAACTGATTCTAGTTGTTGTATATTGTAATGTGGGTGGAACGGTTGCTGCGGGAGTTTTTTGAAAGCTCTTAGGTCTGTAGAGAAATATTGGCGGTTATAGTAAAAAAAGAAGTGACCCACATTTAAACCACCCATATTCAGAGATTGAAGCTTCTGGTAGATGAAAAGCTCGGCTTGAGTCAGAGTCAGATTACAGAGAGCCTTTGGATGCCCGATTCGACCACAGTAGAAGCATATTTTGAATATTCTCTCATATTTGAACTTTAGCCACGTGTGACCACCTTCGATTAGGTTAAGGTAGCAACCCGAGACAAAAGGATCAGAAAAATTGAGTTCTACACGTACACGAAGGTAGCTCCACCTATTATGTCTTAGTCGATTATGGTCAACCATTATGACCTCTTCAAGAGCTTGTTCAACAGTTAAAGTCAGGGAAGCGAGAGAGTAATTAAAAGGTACGTCATGGATTTGTATCCATATCGGTACCAATGGGATGTCTAGATCACATGGCCGACTGTTGAATGAGACTTCCATAAAGACCAATAACCCACCATCAACACTCCATGGGCCATAAGTAAGGATCATGTTTCTGTCAAGCACATTTGAGGAAAAACACAAGAATTTATTCGGCAGGATACTTTGGATTTCAAACGTACCTGACATGTGCCACATATTGTAGAGTTTTGCATGCATGGCAGGTGCTTTATATTTGTGATGATCAATCAAAAACTCCACCAAGCATTTGTCCAAAAACTCATGCGTGGCAAAAACAAGGTCTGGAGGAATATCCAAGTTCCACCATCTTCTGGGAACAAAATGTTCGTTGTACAAATTTTTTAGTTCCATATGGGGACTGTGAGCAGAGGAAAGAAGACGAAAGAGCTGGAAGAAGAAAAAGGGAAAGAGAAGAAAGAAGGAAGGAAGAGAAAATAGCAAGATTAAAAGGAGATGATTAAAATGAGAGGAGAAGATGAGAGGTAGAACACTCAAGTACTACTGAGACTTAATTAAGGAAATAAGTGGCTCCCATTTAGGGAATGACAAAATAGATCAGAAATTGGCGTCAGATTTCTTGGAAATACCATAAACACATAAATATTTAGATAAGATGCAACCTCTTTGCTAGGAAATCTCTAGATCTGAAGCAAATGGACTATAAAAATGCTTTGAGAGGGAAAACAAAAGGTAGGGTATTAATTATACTTATTAAAACTATTTAGTTACCGGATAAGAGGAAGACACATATCAAATGGAAAATAAAGGATCTAGTTGGTGGATGAACTAAAAGTAGGACTTAAGAACTAAGGTTGATGACGCCTCATATTTGACCATTGACTTTTTTCTCTTTCCGGCTTCCAGATTTCTTGGTTAGCAAGGAAGATGAATTTCCTATAAATGAAAAAGTTAGTGTCGTTTACTAAAAATTGTAATTGCAAGTTGCAATTGCTTTTGCTTTTTCACAATCCGTTTGGAGAAGAAAAAGTACTCCAAGATGACAAAACAATGAACCACATTTAAGCCACCGTAAATTAAAAAGTGCTTGTCTCCATCACTACCATTATGGCTACAATTTTCTTTCACCATCATATAATTTTGGCTACTACACTTTGTTTTCTTTGTTCTAAAAATTAGATTCCTCCTTCATTTGGAGTTGCGTTATGTGAATTTACATTTTGACTTTTTTTCAATCAATAAAGTGTTATGATCTGCACACCATGTTTGAGTTCCCCCCTCTCCCAACCCCCATCCACCGCAGCCAACCCCAAAGGCCAACCTCGGACGAGCAGTCTCAGGTAGCACTACCACCTAACTCCAACCGTCAATCCAAGCCACTGAACTCAGTCTAGAATCCTCAAAAAACCCTACCATACTCAAACCATAGAATTGACAAGCAAAGACCTCCAGCTATTCCAAAACACAATCCCAATCCCACACCAACCACATTGTTTGTCGAAAACCTTCCTACCAACATGAACGAGAGTTGGCTCAAGAACATCTTTGGAAAACACTCAGATATCTTAGATTGTGCAGTTAGCAAAAACATCAACATGAAGGGTTACGGGTTTGGGTTCATCAACCTACTTGGCAGAGCTGAAGCCATGACTACTATCAACATATTCAATGGGTCCCTACTATTCAAAATTTCGATAATCGTGGAAATCGCCAAAAAACCACTTCGCCGCAAAAATAACACCAGCAGATCAAGGACGGGGCGTCGCCGTGAAAACGAGTCAGTGAACAGAGCAATTCTTCTGAATCACCACTACAGCGCAGTAGCTTACCCTGTAAGCTGAGCAATAGCAAACAACAGATCGACACGGGTAGCAAAAAACCTAATCGAGTGGTCCATCTCACTCCAGAGCAATCTGTCTATCTTAGGCGTGACAGAACCTTCCCCGGTGTTTCGTTCAGCGATGAGGGCCGTGCCGGATTGCCTCAATGCCCTGGTACTGTCGCTCACTCTCTTATGCAGAAACTTCGTTGGTGTGTTATTGCGGTTTCGAAGGAAGACGTCTCTCCAGGCTACCTCTACTCATGTTTCACCCTGAGAGGAGTGCACGATATCTCAATCTTCTCGATGGGCAACAAATCTACCAAGGTTTTGACAGGTTGCCACTCCATCTCCCATAGTGAGTCGACCTTGCATTCACTGGAATCGTTCGCCGGGAAGTCGAATCGCCTCACCCCCACTTCGGACTCCATGACTGAAAAGTTGAACCGACAAAATCTCCTAGTAGACGAAGGCGCTGACCATGGGCCCACGTCATCAATGCATTACTCCACCATTCCAAGTCACAAGGAAGTGGTGGCAGACTCCGAAGTGACAAATATTGTCATTAATGAAATTTTTATGGGACACGTGAGCCAACATTCCCCACTGCCAAGAGCTGTCCTTCCCACTTCCGCCGAAAAATGAATTACACCATCACCAGAGGACTCTGATAGAACTGCATCGGGTCTCCCAAATTCTCCACAACCTAGTAAGACACCATGCACCAAACCACGTCCCTAGGCAGATTCGGAGGGCTCCACAAAAAAAGGAAAAAAACTCTAAACGACTCAAAGCGTAGGTGACAACTGACCTTTTTGAAGGTGAAAATTTATGGAGCTTTTGCAAGCAATTAGGTGCAATGACTGATGAACCTGATTCACACATCCTGGAAACCATACATTGGCTGAACGCTATGGACCGCGCAACCTAAAACTGCGTCAAAAGTTCCGGAGAGCATGGCCTTTCTCTCCTAGAACGTTAGGGGTTGTACTTCATACCCCAAAAAGAAGGAAATGGCCAAGCAGATTTTCAAACTCAAAGACTATGTGGCTTTCTTCCAAGAAACTAAAATGGACAGCTTCACGACTGCAGATGTCAGATCCATCTGGAATGTCTCGTTAGTTCAGTTTTGATGCTCGTCTGCCGTTGGGAACTCCGAAGGCCTCCTAAGCCTTTGGGATTCCAACTCCTTCTCTCTCATTTCATGTTTCACTCATAAGCACTATATTGCTCTCTTTGGCCTTTGGGTTACTCTCCAAAAGCGCCGTCTGCTCATAAACGTCTACGCCCCGACAATTGAGAAAGAAAAATCAAAGCTATGGAGCGAATTGTCAGCAATGATTTTGGCTTTCAATGGTTGCTCTATAGTGGCGGAGGATTCCAACGCAATTAGATCCACTGAAGAGAAGAGAGCCACATCATCCCCCAACCCATCATCAATTTCAAATTTCAATAGTTTTATTTCAAGATGTCATCTTATTGATTTACCACTGCATGGCAGGAACTTCACATGACCGTTTTCTCTTAACAACCGACCTTTTATCTTTGGGCAATCTTGTTCAGTTCGCTTGGCCAAGGTCTATGTCAGATCACTGCCCGATCTCACTCTCTACCGACCGCAAAGACTGGGGTCCCATTCCGTTCAAATTTTTGAATTGTTGGCTACACCACCCTTCATTCACAGATTTTGTTTCTTCATCTTGGTCATCTCAGAAGGTCGCCGGCCTTCCTTGTTATAGGATCTGGAGGAAATTCCAACTTCTTAAAAGTGAGTTGAAAATCTGGAACAAAGAAGTGTCTGGGAGGCTTGAATCGAGGATCCAAGATCTAGAAGATAAGATCAAGGCTCTTGACATGATCTGGGACTCTAGAGACCTCACCAAATCAGAATTGAATCTTCGCAACAATTACCGGATCGCTCTCACTGACAAATGCAAGGATTTTTGCTTTATTCTGGAAACAAAAATCGAGAATTCAATGGCTATCAGCTGGAGACCAGAATTCTGGGTTTTTTCACAGATGGGCCACAATTAAAAAAACAAGAAATCACATCACGGGCATCATGGACGACGACATGTGGCTATCAACGCCGGAAACAATTAAAGCAAAGTGCATGGAATATTTCAAGTATAAACTTTCATCACAACCCTTGGATCGCCCTTCAATCGCCGGCATCCCTTTTAAACAACTTTCTCAACATCGAGTATCTCTTTTGGAGACTTATTTTTCTGAAGACGAGGTGCGAGCTGCTGTTTGGACTGCAACAAATCAAAAACTCTAGGGCCAGACGGTTTCTCGCTTGCATTCTTTCACCAATGCTGGGGCATCATTAAAATTGATGTTATGGCCCTTTTCCAGAGCTTCTATGTCAATGGACAACGGGGTATGGGCATAAATTCAGCCTTCATTGCTCTTATTCCCAAATCTTATTCCCCTCAAGGCCTTGACGACTACAGGCCCATAAGCTTGGTTTCGGCTCTTTACAAAATAGTCACTAAAACCCTAGCATCCCGAGTAAAAAATATGATCACTCACGTGATGAGCGATGTTCAAGGTGCATTCATAAGTGTTAGACATATTTCAGATGGTATTCTGATAGCAAACGAGATTGTGCATTCCATGCGGCGCAACAAAGGCTCTCCGGCAGCGATCATCAAACTTGATTTTCGTCAGGCTTTCGACAACCTAGAGTGGTCTTTTCTCGACTCTTGCCTATCTTCAATTGGTTGTGGTATCAGATTCAGGTCTTAGATTTCGGATTGCTTATCCTTGCTGGTCTCTATTCTGGTGAACCGCTCGCCGACAAAAGCTTTCACGATTAGCAAAGGGATCAAACAAGGATGTCCTTTTATCGCCCTTCTTGTTATCATAGCAGGCGAAGCTCTCCATCTTATTTTGTCTAATGCAGTGGCCAATGGGTTGTTTAAAGGAATTTTGGTAAACAACGTTGATATCTCCTATCTCCAATTCGCCGACGACACCATACTTTTTGTGAATGCAGCAAACTTGGCCACGGAGTTCCCGAACATCAAAAAGACTTTATAGTACTACCAACTAGCTTCGGGTCTCAAAATTAATTTCGCAAAGTCTCAGGTTATTTCGTTCCATGTCAACAGCACACTCAATCTCGCAGAACTCTTGGGATGCAGCTCTGCTGCTTTACCCTTAAAATACTTTGGTTTTCCATTGGGGTCCAGCCCTAACAAATTGTGCACTTGGCAGCCAATATTGGATAAATTCAGGAAACGTCTTGATGCTTGGCAGTGCAAATACATTTTTTTGGGAGGTCGCATAACTCTTATCAAGGCGGCGCTTACCTCTCTTCCGCCCTACTTCATGTCTATCTTGAAGGTGCCAAAAGCATTTATTCAAAAGATGGAAGCAATGGAGAGACGTTTTTTATGGGGCGGTTCAAACTCGAAAAGATGCATCTGCAAAATCAGTTGGGACAAAGTCACGAGCCCGAAAAACATTGGGGAACTGGGAATTCGCTCCCTATCGCAGGTCAATAACTCTCTCTTGGCCAAATGGTGGTGGCGCTTTGCGTCGGAGCCGGACTCGTTGTGGAAGAGATTAATATACAGTAAATATAATTGGAATGTCTCTGATTGGAATTTGCATTATGTTCCTCTCAACTCTCTCTCTCTCTCTCCAGTTGTAAAAGGCATCATCAGCATCAGAGACTCGCCGACCTTTGATAATATAATTAACCCATAAAGTTTTAGTTGGAGGATCGGAGACGAGAAAAGAGTCAGGTTCTGGTTGGATCACTGGGTCGGTGACTGTATTCTTGCAGATAGCTTCCCCTGACTTTTTTCTCTTTGTACTCAACAAAATCAATCATTTGACTTCTTATACAGATCCACAATTCAGCCCCCTTGGTGTTTTAATTTCAGGCGAACTCTTCGGGGTTGGGAAGCAGAGTCCATTGCCGCTTTGCTCTCCCAGCTCGGAGGTTTTCAGTTATCTCCCACACGTCCAGACTCCATTATTTGGATCCATGAGAAGAAAAATGGCTTCGCTTGCAAAGGAGCTTTCAAGCTTGCTTCGACATCAAACTCCGCTGCCTTCCTATCATGCACCAACATGTCGTGGATCCCGAAAGTGCCTCCTAAGATTTAATATTTTGCATGGCTCGCGGCCTTAAATTGTATCCCAACCTGCTCATTCCTTGTGAGCAGAGGTATTCACATTCCCTTAGCCAAGTGTCGATGCCCTTTCTGCAAATCAGCTTTCGACGATTGCGATCATATCGTCCTGGGTTGTATATGGGCCTCTAGCGTTTGGCAAGCTATTCTGCAATGGTGGTCGGTGACAGCTCCACTTCCAGCGTCCGTGAATAACCTGTTGTCCCAATGGCCAAGCCTCATTCAAGGCAAAAAAAAACAAATCGTTTTGGAGATCTGTTTGTTCGATATCATTATGGTTCATATGGCTCGCGAGGAATGATTTGATTTTCAACAGAGAGCCCTCAAACCTCCATGTCACGATCATGAAAATCCAGTGTCTCGTCTTCTCTATTCACCACTCCTAGCATACTTGACACAAGGGTGTTTATGCAAGGTTGGAGCCTTGTTTCAGCCTCATTGGAGTGTATGGAGTCGTAGGGTACCATCCGGGATCAAAGGGAGTGGTCTGTAGGGTGTTAGGGCATGAAAGCATGAGGCTAGGTGTGAGGGCTGTCGCTTGCCACGACAACAGAGCTGGATGCCGCAGCATCAGCACTGCATGTCGCAGCATTGAGGTCTGCACAACCTTTTTACCCTAGTTTTACCCTGTAGCATGGGATGTCGCGGCATTGGACCCAATTTTACCCTATGGAGTGATTTTTAGGGTAAAACTTGAGGGGGTTGAGGCTCTTGGATGTTTTGAACTTTTTCAAGGGTCTAGAGGCTTTTTGGGCTATTTTGGGTGGCTTGTGGCCTCCTTGGGACCTTGTGAAGCTTACGGAACTTTGAGAGGAGCCTGGTCAATTTTAGGCGTCTAGCCTATGATGAGAGTCTTGGTCCATTTTAGGCGCCTAGCCTGTTCAATGAGCTCTCCAAGCCTTTGCA
>JAYMTF010001483.1:0-23172 GCA_036897485.1 Pelargonium nanum | reverse complement strand
TCTGATCATGGTTACCAGATCCACCTTTACTCCAATCAGTTGTCTCTTCACTGGATTTTTTGTTACCCCAATTTGCAGCTTGACCTCTACTGACATCGGCTTCTTTTGGATCACTCGACGGATTTGCTTTACCCCAAGCAGGTGCACTACTGCCAGTGCGTCCATCAGAAGTAGCTTTACTCCAGGAATCAGTGCTTTTACACCAATCACCAGCTTGACTACTGTTAACAACAGCTTCTTCTTTTGCCGCCGAAGTGCCCCAAGATACATTCTGATTTGAAGAAGTTAATTTACTATCCCAAGCAGTGCCTTCCACATCTACACATTTTCATACAAGTACAATAAAACGGTTTTACCAATGCAATTACACACGCGCACAGATATAAAGAGAGGATAGAAAGAAAAAAATGCACCGGCCCTACCTGCTTTGGGATCATTACTGGCAGAACCAAACGGATTTGTAGAATTGGACGGATTTGCTTTACCCCAAGCAGGTGCACTACTGCCAGTGTGTCCATCAGAAGTAGCCTTACTCCAAGAATCAGTGCTTTTAGACCAATCACCAGCTTGACTACTGTTGACAACAACTTCTTCTTTTGCCGCCGAAGTGCCCCAAGATACATTCTGATTTGAAGAAGTTAATTTACTATCCCAAGCAGTGCCTTCCACATCTACACATTTTCATACAAGTAAAATAAAACGGTTTTAACAATGCAATTACACGCACGCGCGCACACACAGATGGAGAGAAAGAGAGGATGGAAAATTTTAAAAAAACACACAGGTAGAGAGAAAGAGAGGATGGAAAAAAGAAAAAAAATGCACCGGCCCTACCTGCTTTGGGATCATTACTGGCAGAACCAAACGGATTTGTAGAATTGGAATCTGGCTGAACCTGCAACAAAGAAACTCATAATTCTTGCTAATACGTCAACACAAATTTTCAAAATATTTTTTAACAACTTCAGTACGAACCGGAATGCCTGAGGCAGGGAAACTAGGCCAGGAACTCCTGCATGAAAATGCTCGATGACATCAGATACCATACAGTCAAGCAATAACTAAAAGGGAAATAGATAACATATATTATTATGTAATAAAAAATCATAGAACTAGTAGCAAAATCATCACAAAACTCATAAAACTAGAACTCAAGAACAAGGGATTTTTAATACATTTGGTATTCAGTTAATTACATAAGCCTGTGGTGCAGCAACAACACTGGTTCCAATTCTTTTCATGTGAGATCTACGTTACTCTCCATAAAGACTGCCACTTCTCTTTTTTCCCCTTCTTATCTCAGACAATTATCAGAGAAGGTTTGAAGCCATATATGATTCAATCTACGTCTATGTTGCACTAATACGTTGTTCAGCCCTACATTTCGGTATTTAATACGTATGCAGTGCGGGTACGTTATAATATACCAAAAATGTGTATTCTCACTTTGAGTATTTAAGTATTGTAAAAAAAAAAAAGGAAACTTCTTCAATACACGCAGAAAACGTGCGTTTTTCGATATATATAATCACACTCTAAGGTAGGCTCTATAACTTCTTTTCTTCGCCAGAACTTCATTTTTTTTCCGTCTGATGCGTATGTAACATGCAATTACAATACCAATCCGACACTTATAGTTTATTAGATAGTTCATGTATTTATTTGTACAAAGTTTATGTGATTGAGCCTATTCGTACATTTAAGTAAAATTCATGTAAGAATTTAGGGTATGTCTCAATTACTTTCAAAAATTGTTTATGAAATTGTTTCACATTTATCGAGTAAAAAGAAATTTGAAATTTATTAACATTTTCTGAAAATGGTACGGTTAACAATCCCGTAGATACTGAAGCCATTAGAAGAAAGAATAAGCTAACTTAAGTTGTGATTTTACATTCTTTTTTTCCTTTTGTGGTTTCAATTTCATGTGCTTACAAAAAAAAAAAAACTTCAGAATTGAGTGCATATACTTGACGCGTCCCTTTTCTTGGGTCACAAATCATAATCTAAGCTTTTAATGCATATTAATGTGTAATTGAATTATGGGTATTTGTGTGTGATTAGAATTCAAGTTAATTGTGGTTCATTAATTAACTAATATTAGTGAGTTTAAAAAAAGAAGTTATATTAGTTATTTATATCATATTATATTACTGCTTTTCACTATATTAATTATATGGAAAAGAATATCTATTATTTTTTACATTAACATATTTTACCGTATAGTATTCTAATTTTTCTAAAATTTGATATGCTGTATTTGTATCGTACTGTATTTCGTATTCGTATTCATGCAACATAGATCTAAGTAATTCTCCATAAAGACTGCCACTTTCTCTTCTTTTTTCCCTTATTTATAATCATAGAAGTTCAATGCCATATATGAATTAACACAAGACATTTCAGGAAGAAGAAAAAAAAAGTCGTCAATATTTTGAACCACCTATTCAAACCATTGAGCTTCTAGCTAGAAGTAACCATATACGCAATGTAAATTGGATACATAACACATCCAATTGAAAAGGGCATTCAAAAGGAGTATATATTAAGCAACAAAATGTCACCAACTAAGTATTACCTCTCTGTAGATGGACCTCCCGAATTCCAACCCCCACCCTCTGTAGATGGACCTCCCGAATTCCAACCCCCACCCTCTGTTGATGTTCCTGCTGCACTGATCCAATCTTCAAGTAAAACAAGCATGTCATTTTTCAAAATCATAGACATTATAGTAAAGAGAGAAAATAAAACAAGATATCAGAGTAAAAAAAACAAGCTGAACAATTAATCATTGAGATACATAGAAGCACTTCTGAACATCTAAAAGAACCTTTCTCAATTGCCTGATGATGGAAATAAAGCTGCTGCTTAGAATCTAATAACCAGAATAAGAAAATATCGGTTTCTAAAGTGCCCCAAAAGGAGACATCACTGAAGAAAATCAAAATAGAAATTAATAAAAAAGCCCCCTAAAAACTATCAAAAGTTTGATACATAAGAGTAACCGCAAGAAAAACAAAATGAGCTCATTCCAATCAATTCCACTACCAATACAATAAAATAATAAAATCCAACTGAATAGATATAGTTGGTCTAAGTTAAAAGCAAGTGTAAAAAATTGTATTTAGCTAAAAAAAAATTCACCTTCAATAATAATAATAATAACAATAATAATAATAATAATAATTTTCTTTGCTGATTAAAGAAAAAAAAAAAGACAAGATAATGCTAAAAACTTTGATTGTCAGTATCGTCCGACATGTATAGAGATAAGATACGATACAATACAAAAAATAGCTATAATAACAATGCACAATATGAATCTCCATATAACCGTGCTAAAAAAAATACCTTGTGTAAGGAAATCATCCAACAACTATAAACATCCCAGAGAATTTTCAGAAGCAACCATTGCCAATGGTAATATAATGATCTCATTGATAAGTTCCAAGAGTCTGCCAATGCCATTAAATTCCAATGTACACAGCAAAAGTAGCATGAATAGGATGAGTCATGAGTTCATTTGACGCAACCAGTTATCTTACCATTAGGAATGGCATATGTGAGACTTCTCACTCGTTTAAAAATTACATGCAGTTTAGTCAATAAACAAATAAAGAGAATCAAAAGATCAATTACAAGCACAACCATATATGTACTCACCTGAAGATGATCCTTGATTTCCAAGCAGATCACATGATTTTAGAGTACTTGATGCTGGGTCCTCACTATAGAATAGCACATCAAAACAACAATTAGGGAATTATCACAACAATAAACACATCCATACATAAAAATAGTTACAGAAACCAGTACCTCATAGATATGCTAGAGCTCTTCCCTCGAACCTCACAAAGATGCTCGCTTTTTACTTTAGCAACATTAATATTGATAAAATGTTAAAACAGTGATAAGACTGTACTTAACCAAGAGTGGATATTCATGATTTAATACACACCTGTAAGAACCTTCTGCTGGGAATCAAGCTTCACTGTAATGTCAGAACGACGAATAGCTAGGACACGGCAAAGGTATCCCTTTAAGGGACCCAAGCGGATTCTCAAGGTTTGACCAATTGAGAACATCCCATCTCTGTCCCCTTGATTGACTGCATTAAGAAACATGATTAATAGAATGCAGAAACTTTGGCATCTTCAACTGAATCTCAAAATTCCAATATACATACAGTCGCGTTTATTCTCCCTTGCTTGCCATGGGTTTTTAGGTGACAGTGGGGATTTTGGAGATGATGGGAATCCATCAAAACCAGAAGGTCCTGATTCACCACCCTAAATGAAAATATTGTTAGAAATACTATCACAAACCAGCAAAAAAAATAGAAATAAAATGCCATATAGCTATTTTATTTTTCAGAATTTCAACCTTGTCACTGAATGGATCTGTAGAGGGCTTGATTTTCTCACACATTTGTGATTTCGAGCAGAAATATCCTCCATTCTCTGCCTCGGTCTCATCATACAAAAAGATTGTTCCTCTGTAGATTTGCTTTACAATCCCTAGTCGACCCTGAAAAGAAAGAAAAGTTGAGTAAAGGCTTTAAGCCTTCAAGTGCAAATCTATTCGAGTTAATAGAAAAAGAACTACTAAAAAATCAATTGAACTACTAGGGTGAAATCAGAATCAGACCTGGCATGGACCATCCAAAACTCTAACACTATCATTAATGGATATGCTCTTCATACTTTTGTCTAATGCAGTAAATTTTGCATCAAAGAGGCCATTCTTTAACTCATTTTGAGGAAGAGTCACCACTATAGGTCCTTCAGAACCCTCTTTCAGAATCTAGAATGTGAAGAACAGGTCAGTAGCCAACCGTGTACCCAGATGAAACAAATAAACTAATTATATACCTTGTAACTGTCATCTTTCTCAGTGCCTATGACAAGACCAAAATCCTTCCGGCTACATTAAGAAAGAAATGAGATCATAGATTCAGAAATATTGGGAAGTAGGAAATTGATCAATAATTCTACACAAGGCAATGCAAGACTTACCCAAAGCACACTAAATCATGAAGTTCAAAGCCTCCCCCTGTAATCGCCCCTGATGAACTCTCTCCTTTCCCACCGCCTTTTTCAAACTTGATGATGCGTTTCTTCTTTTGCTCACCATAAAGCTGAGAAAGCCACTCCATATCACCAGACTGTTCATTCTCAGCTGGCTTAAATTTGAGTAACTCATCTTCTGTAGGCATAACACCTGAACAATTTAATGAATCAATTGATACTTTTTTGTAAACATATCCATCCTTGAGCATTAGACTATCCAGATTTTCAAAAACTAGGCCAGTATCGCGATCACGTCTGTATTGAATAAGAGGCCGGAACTCCCTGCGTAGGTGAAAATAAACAATTTTGTTAGAAGATGTATAATGTAGCAATGAACTACAAAATTGAGATTGGGAACATTACTCAAGTTCACTTGGGCTGATTAATCGTGGTGCTGGTGTAGCAGTTCTCTTAATAGGTACTCCAGAACCCTAAAGTATATTTCAAAACAATAATTGAGTACATCATAGTATATACCATGCTAGGAAATAGACATCTTCAATGTACAACATGAGCAAAGCATCACAACTTCCACAATGTATAACTTTACTATTACACCAGTTACATCACAAATTGATTATCAATATGGGCATCATGACTTTTGAAAGGATCCAAGGTCTTTTTCATTCTTACTTTTGGCTACGGTATATTCAGACCTTAGAGCTACACCCCCAAACCACCACATAAACACCATACTAATTCCCAAATACATTAAAAAGGAACAGCCCAGTGCACAAGGCTCCAAGAGAAAAACATGCTAAATAGGAGGTTGAGAAAAGGCCCAATGGTAATATGATATAGAACAAAATGAATTAAATAAAATAATGCAACCAACTACTGAAAGTGAAACCCATATTTTTCAACTTGCCGTCGGTAACAACTAACAAGGGAAGTCGTAATTTAGAAGTAGTTTCCCACACACCGCATCCTTAAAATAAATTGATTTATTATGTTACTCCATAAGCTAAGACTCAGAACCACTACAGAGAACTCTAAGATTCTCATCAGTCGCAATGAGCCTTCTCTATAAAAAAAATATTTCCAGTGAATTAGCTTAAGTAAATTATACACTAAAAAAAGCATCATAAGATCTGCACTAATCTGAGAAATAGCAGGTGGTTTTCCTGGGAAACAAGCATCTCAACCCCCCAATTTAGGAAATATTAAAAGGTAGTAGCAGCAATGGCATAATATGGTAGTGTATGGAATGGTAATCATCACAAAGGAAAATGAAATAAGAGAATACAAATTTTTGTGCCAATGCTTGTAGATCAATTCTTGGGATCAGCTTGACTGTTGCTCGCTTTCGTTCATCATTAACAGCTACAACCTACAGTGATTGGATTAATAAAGGAAAAGTAAGAAGTACAAACACAAGCACTAAAGCAACTCGAAAATTACAAGGAGCATACAGTACCTGCGCCAGGTCACCCTTGTATTTCCCATTTTTCACACGGGCCCACATTCCATCAGAAACTCCACTGTATTTATGTCGTACACAAAGCAGATGAGAAACTTCACTTTGTGGAACTGCCCATACTCGAGTGGCATAAATACTACAAAGCCCCTTGCATGCCTGAAGGGAAAAAAGAAAAAAGGAAGTCCACATTTTGGTCTGCCGATAACACTGTAGAAGAAATATACTAGTAAAATGGTATCTACAACAACAAACAAAGATGATACTACCTCAACAACATCACACTGCCTGTGAGCTTCAATATAAATATGACCCTTTAAATGGTCTACAGCAAATGCAGAAATTATCTGCAGTTTGGTGCCCAACGATTGCAAATCCACATACTTCTGCATAAGGCAAAAAGCTGAATGTCTTTCGCGGTTAACCTGCAACCAATATGTTCCCATTGAACACAAAGAAAGGATGACGAGACGAATAGTTGAGAGAAGCCACTTCAAGATCTGACAGAGGGCGGTATTAAAAAAAATTACAAAGGTAAGTAGTAACTAGTAAGTACCATGCATTTGACTTTCCAGATAGTAGGATCTTTCACAAGTGGCATGAAAGAATTTCTTTCAACAGATCTTCTTGTTTCAAAACCGTCTCCAGCATATGTAAATCTAGAAAGATCTTTGTAACGTTCTTCCATCATTTTATCAAAATCTTCCTCATCCATCTCCTCCTCTTTAGGAAACACAGGAAGGCTATCTGCCTTTCCTGGTTCACTCTCAACTTTTAGTTCCATGTCAAAGTCATCATCAAAAAGATCTGTTCCCAGAAATTTAAAATGTGAGAGAGAAATATTAATGTCTAAATAATTACACACCTTATCATTATCAAACTATGCCTATGAAGATTATACAAGTTTTTGAAATAAAAAAGTGTTGTGACTCTATGAATAAACAAATGAAAAGATCACAACAAATCTGCATACCTAAGAAATCATAAGTGCAAAAAAAACATAGATCAACCAGGAGAGTCGGACAAACCCAGATTCAAATAACAGATATAGTAACAGATACAAGGAATCAAAGCTTGATTCCCTATTTGATTGACCTCAAATTAAGCTTTACAATATCTACAGTACAAAATTCATAATTTTAACAGAAAATTTTGAGGCATTATCACAGATGTATAGTAGAATTATTGCCGGAAATTTACAGAACTCTGTAGTTCAAACTTTATATGACTCTTATTTGACCAATTTAAATCCAGGGATCACCAGACCTTTAAGTTTATTAGATAAAGAATACTTTCATGGGTTTTCCTATAACGGAAAGACCTTAACATGATCATCCTGCAATATTTGGCAACACGCCAACACCTATAATGGAAAGTCCTTACCCTCAATCGCTCCACTATATATCAAATAGTATTCACAAAACCTGACTTTAGCATGCCAACATAACTCAAATGCAATTGAAAGTACAAACTTTGTTGACAATGAACAATCTGGAACAAAGAGCAATTCACTTCAAATTGCTTAGCAACAACGATTGTAAATTAGTCGGTATTCATGCTACAGCTATAAACGTAATTATAATGGAAAATATCCATCATTTCAGTCACCACTCAAGACACTTTGTGCTTCTGATGCTTTTTCATCACATATAAGCCAGTGTGTGAATATAAAAATATACAAGTGTCAGTAAAATTCTTGCAAAATTTCACTGGTTACACAAGAGCTCCAACATTGGCATGGATTAAGTTTTAACAATCATTTCCAAGTCATTATGTCTATATTGTTCACTTCCATCTTTACAGTAAAACTCACAGACCATTATCGGACCCCATTTACACAAACCTTAGGAGACACACATACCACCATGCCTACATCATCACCAGCAAAAATGGTAGAAAAGATTAAATTTGTCCTCGTATCAGGAATCAACATCACATGCAACCAAAATGCAGAAAACAGAAACACGAGACTCAGAAAACCCCCAAATATCCCAAAACGACACATCACAATCCACCCACATTCTCCTAATTACCGCGATCAAGCTAACAGATTCCCAACATTTTCCAAAACCAAAACAAAAGCTACAAGAAAACCCTAGAAACATAACAATATACAAGTCGATCACAACGGGAAAACAACAATTTCACACACACACACACAAAAACCACCAAACAATCTCAAAACCCTAACGATTAGCACGCAGGAACATAATGTAACGAAATCGCATACCGTCGAGGTCACTATCAGAGGATTCGTAGGCCTCGTCGGCGGCGTCCTCGAAGAACTGGAGGACGTTAGGGTTCTTCCGCTTCCGGCCGCCGCCGGACTTGTCATCGTCGAGCTTGCGCTTGCCTTTTCCGGCGACTTCCTTGCCTTTACGAGGCATTTTTCAGGCGATTTTGTTGGCAGAAGATGGGAGGGTTTTACAGAAACGCATGAACCTGGAACCAAGAGAATGGAGAGAGATAGTAAAAAAAGGACCTTCTGCTCCAGAGTGAGTGAAATAGCTTTTTATTAATTTACCAAAATGACCTTCTTCTTCTTCTTTATCTGGGCGAATTACATCTGTACGACACGTACGAATAATCGGGCCGGTTCGGTCGGTAACATGTAGGTCAAATATTCCGGATCAGTTCTCGACCGGTACTTAGCTCAAAACCGGGAAAATCAGTATAAGAAAAAGTGCTTGGGTTCCTAGTTTCTGAGAATTGGGCCTATATGTAGAGTTCTCTGGAGCAACCACCGTACATGACACAAGACTTGGGTCAACCCAACCCAACCCGCCATAGCTTGACCCGATAATAGTTCGGGTCATGTTTTGCTAACCCAGACTCGTGGTTATATAGGTCAGCCCATGGTCACCCTCCGAGCAAGGCCCGAATTGCCAGTAATATTGAAAACATCTCAACATTTTAAACTAAAGGGCTAGTGAACATAGAATAATAGTTGAATGGTATGTCGATGACAACAAACTCACAAGCCCTTTTCTCACCATGGGGATCGTCTCTGATGGTAATAGACTAGTGATTACGCCTTTGACGCCAAGGAGTGCATCAATGAAATCCAAATAACTTAATTACCATAAAATTGTGTGAATCAGTTTTTAGAATTGTAGATATTTCAAAGTTATTATTCAAACGCAATCTTATTACTATATTAATGTGGTCGAAAAACTAAAATTTTGCCTAATATATTGCAAACAATAGGCTTATGAAACCTAAAAAGTATAGTTGGACAACCAGACAGTAGGACCAAACAAAAACACTAATTGCACACTTTAAAATAGTTAATTAGAGATGCAATTAGAGTAGATTGAAGTTTGTTTGATAATAAATATATGAAAAAGAGAGGTGACATTGTCAAAGCTTAAAGGTGTGTGTTTTCATTTAGTCCTACATGTTTTGTAGTTGTAGGTAACGTTATACTTAGGGACCATCGCCCGATGGCTCCCCATAACCACCACTTCACTGCAGTGCCCTACCCTACAGCAATCAATTAACATTCAATTCTATTTTTAAAGAACAAGATAAATATAATATTACATGACACTCTAGCTCACTGTATTAGTATCAAAATCATACCAAGTCCACCTTAAAAAATAAGACATGGTCACAACTAACAAGTAATTATAAACGAAGCTCACAATATCTAATTATTTATTAATGAATGCACGTTAGTTGATAATGTGATTATTTTAAAATTACGTGGTTTTGATTAATTTTTCATACAAAATATATGTGTAATACTACGTAATTATGACATTTTCTCGATAACTTATTCAAAATTATGTCGTTTTAAATGTCTGATTCACCTATCGTTTAGTAGGCGACTTAACTCCATCCTATCGTATCTTTTATCCAATATGTTTGTATTTGATCGGTTGGATACCAATTAACAACTATTTTCTACTATGAAAAATTCAAATAAACTTCATTCTCTTCATTGAGCATCTAAAATTGAAACATACCAAAATGTGTGACACAATACTCAAAATGGACAGTAAGTACCTCCAATTTTGTCTTAACTCAACACATTTTATTACCCAACAAAAATTCCAAGTAACATACATAGTACTATCCGCCTCAATTATAAAAAAAAAACAAAAAACAAGAAAAACATTAGATTAGTCAAGTTATGTACATTCTACAATTTGTTGCTCATAATGCAAATAATCAATTATGTGCTTGAACTTTTCCCATTTATTACTTGAAAAAAAACATACCAAAATGTGTGTTACAATCACCAAATGGGACCATATACAATTCCCATTTAGCACATCCATATTTACCTTTTAATCTTAGCCTAAAAACTGTACCCAACCACACTAATTATACCATCTTCTCTAACTCCCTTTCGCCGCCGGCACTCCGTTTCCGGCCACCGCCATTTCGGCCTCCGCGGCCTTGGCCGCCTCCCTAAACTTCTTGTAGATGTCACTTTTGTAAAATTTTCTAGTCCTAGCCACCAAAATTAGCGACACTAACGCTCCAAAAACCGTTGCCGCCGTAATTATAATGAAAGCTAATTTAAAACACTCCACTCCTACACAATTCAAATCCTTCCCGTCCGATCGGTGCAGACCCGAAGCCACCATTTGCCTCTTCGCTTCCTTGTCGTACAAGTATCCAGCGACCCGAACGTTAAGCAAATACGACCCGATTGGACTCGCAACCGCTCCAAAGTTGTACAGGGTCGAGTAGTACTTGAGTCCGAAGATTTCGGATATGATCGCGAAAAGGAGCGGCCATTGGGCCCCGAAACAAAACCCGATGATCACCGACGCCACGTAGAGGCCGTTGGGGACGTTGAAAGCGATCAGCACGTGACCAACACATGACATCAAGAGAATCATGGAGAGCATGAGCGGGCGTGGAAATTTGTATCTCGCTAGAAAGATTTCCGACCCGAACCCGGACGTGACCCGCCCCAGATAGTTCCAGATACTGACCAGCGACACGAATGTGCTTATGCTCCGTTTCGGGTACCCGAGCGACGTCCCGATTTGCCCCAAGTTGTCTATCGCTGTCAACGTCCCGCCGACACCACAAATGGTGGCCATGAAGAGGATCAGCATGTCGACGCTGAAGAGCGCCTGGAGGATCGTGTAGTCGTCGCCGCGGTCCGGCGGCCGGAACACCGTCCTCCAGCACGAAACCGGTTTTTCCACAGCAGGAACGTTCGCACCCGGATCCGAATTCAAAACCGGTTCGGGCACCACCGTAATGATCTTAACCGGATCCGGGTCGGTCAAGGCGCGGTTCTTGTTTTTCCATATCTTGTACTCCTCCACCACAACCACCGCGAGGGGGAGGAAGAGGAGGACGAGGACCGCCACCGCGCTGCCGCGGTACTCGCTTCGCGTGAACGTCACTTGCTTCTGGACGATGATTATGAGCATGATGAATCCGGCGAGGCCGAGGGAGATGTAGAGGAAGTTGTAGAAAACCTTGAGCTCGTTTTTCTGTCGGGTCACCGGGAGGATTCGGATGGTTCGGAGGAAGGCGAAGGAGACCGCCGGGAGCCAGCCGATGAGGAGTATAAGCGATTTGGTGTCGTCGCCGTAGACGGCGTGGAAGATTTGGGTGATGATCGCTCCACTGAGGCCCACATATCCCTTGAGGATCCCGAGAACCGCGCCGCGACTTTCGGGGAAGTTCTTGACGCACGTGACCAACGAGCCAGTGTTTGCGAAGGACTGAGAATTTGCTCCGACGCAGATGTAGAGGCACATGTGCCAGACCTGGGGTTTGGGGATTTTTCCGGTGACGGCGAGCCAGATCATGAAGTAGCCGGCGAAGTTGAGGACGGCGCCGAGGGAGAGGACGACCCAGGGCGGCGTGACCTCGTTGATGAGGCCGGAGAGGATGCCGACGTTGGCGCCGAGGTCTTTGAAGAAGCTGAGGAGGTTGAGCGTGGTCTGGTCGTAGCCGAGGGAGGACTTGATGTCGGAGGAGTAGAGACCGAACATGTAGGTGGCGCCGGCGGCCGACATGATGAGGAAGGAGGCGAAGATGGTGAACCAACGCCCGGTTATGACTTGGACGGCGAGGCCTCTCGTGGTGCCGCCGCCGCCGCCAGCTCCGGCAACCACCATGTTTGAAGTAGTGTTGTTGCTGAGAAGAGAAAGGTTGGTGCAATGAGTTTGATAAGAGGACAAGGTTATTGCAAGAACGTGTGAGGACTAAGAAGTCAATTTATAGGGGAAAATGGAGTGGAAAAATGAGTTCAAAGAGTAGAGATATGGGTTGACTATAATAGAGCAATGGAAATGAGAAATTGATTATAAATTAAAGGAAATATAATAAATTATATATTTTATTTCGATAATGGCAATTTGTTTACTAAACCATAATATTATCTTGCTAGAGATCATCAATAAATTGTAGCACTAGTGGATATGTGTGAAAAATGGCCAGAGGGTTAATTAGGAATAAGTGAAAAGTAACTATATAGTTGGATTTTTGTGATTGAATGTCAAATATTGGATAGAGAGTTAGTTAGGAATAAGTGAATAGTAACTATATAGTTCAGTTTTTTGGAATTAAATATCAGAACCAAATATTTATCATGTGTTAAATATCTTAGATGAAACATCTTATTGATCCACTATACATAATACATGTACATGCGAGACAATGTTTACTTAATTTCTCATTTATTGTGATTTTGATTTGCGTATTTTAAGGATAAGGAGAGGATATTTATTTGGATTTTTCCTATTTGGGATTCTTTCTTCTTCTTCTTTATGACTTAAAGATCAAAATAAATGTAGATGGAGTCAAGTGGATAAGGGTTAATATTCATTTCACATATATTAGGAAATAATAGCAATAGCCACCAATATGGACAAGAATCAAGCATTTTCCTCTCTAGTTTGGATCTGTAAAATTGCTAGTAGTGTGTATGCTCTTAACTTTTCTGAACTCTAAAAGTAGAAATTAAGGACCGGAGTTTCTAAAGGAAATAGGATATTCCAATATATGAAACCATCCCAAATCTACATTTAATTACAATAAAAATCTTATAATATTAATTATTTCAACTTCATTAGCTGGTTCTTGATTGGTATTTTTTGGCACTTTAGTTTTCATCTCTTTCATTTTGTTGTTTATGAGTTTGGATCTTTGCTGTTGGGATTCAGAAGCATGCCTATTGGTAGCATGTTGTTAAACGGATTTTAGGTGTGCCCAAGAAACTACATCAACGTGTGAGAGTAACAATCTATTGTGAGTGAATCTAAATAACACGTCGTTATGAAGAATTCTAGCAAGATCTTAAATGTGGAAAACAATATCATCTCCTTCTACTAAAGAGATGATACTTGTACTTACACACCAAGTTGGTAAATTAACAATTGATCACAAGATTATTGGCATAGAATATTAATTTTGTAACTACAAACCAAGGTTAAAACATTAAAACTCTGTTCGTTGCATGCACTAACAGAGATACCATAAAATTTCGCAAAAATAAATGAGTAAATAAATAATTCCATGAATTTGATGAACTTCTTTTACATTGGAAGTTGAAGTTCTCACGACAATCAGTGACTTCCAATTATGAGTCAAATCCCAATATGGACATAAATGAAGAAAATATATTATGCTGTGCATGTCTAATGCAAATCAGAAATGGTCTTCTAATTAACTATATACAATCACAAAAATTTTTTTAAGATAAATATGAAATAACAATGGAAACGAGTTTATGAATAATATGTTATAATTGTAATATACTATGCCATAGTCCATATAAATTAAAAAGATGCGCACACGATTGTATTAAGAAATTTAAACAATAAAATATATCCTAATAAAAATGGCTAGAGTGGTAGAACTGTAGAAAAATTCAATATTTTGTTATCTTCAGTTTGGAGTGTCATATTTCGCACATATTATTGTTTCAATACGAGTCCTTTTATTTATTTATGAAGTTAGTGTTATGAATGATTTAATAATATTTCTATCAAGCGACTCTCTCTTTCTCTCTATTTAAGGGTCGCCTAGAGTTTTTATTTGGCTTTGGATGCTCCTGATTTTTTAGAGTACGACAGTCTCTTGAGTTTGCACATATATAACAAATTGCGGTTTTTTTTTTCGTTTTGATAACGAGCTATTGCTTTGATAACAAGTTAAGATATTGTTAAAGTTTGTAGAGTGCGTAGTTTTTCGTTAGTTTTTTTTTATATATATAGGTGTGTGCACAGAGCAACATGAGACGTTTGTAAAGAAGAAGAAGATAGTTTGGATGGTAGTGGTTTGGTTGGAGTCATCGAATCAAGTGGCAGACTTAATGGTGGCAAGAGGCGGTTAGCAGAGTCTTCCACATTATCACCTTATAACTTCAAGTGCAATCGTGATCAAATGTTCGTGCTCTTCAGGATAGAGGGAAGGATCAATGCCTTCAACTTAATTATTCAAGTAGATAGGAGGGATTCTAGTGCCTTCAATTTGATTACATCATGATATTTTAATTAGCCATTGTTTGGTAGTTTCAATCTTTTGTTTACAGGTTGGTATGTGAACCGAGTACCCACAAGTTAGTAAGGTTTTCGGTCTCTTTGTCAGGCTTGTCTAAGTGGATTGATCTTTCTCTAATTTAATATCGTTTTTGTTACAATCTGTTTTAAATAATAAATTATTAATTTTATGCATTAGAAAAATATATTGATATAGAATCATTACCAATTCTTTCACAATATTTATCAAAACTCATTGGCTTAAACTATTAATCACGCATGGACCTATTGATCAAACATTTTATAAGCTTGTTCTCTATTTTATAATCGACACATATTATTGTAAATTCGTATTGAGATTGGTAACATAAATTTATCCAAACTGATCTTCATTTAAAAATTACACCACTATTTAAACTAAGTAACATGAACCTATTGCATATGATATCATGAATAAATTTGTAAAACAAATTAAATAGACTCATATATTGACTACACTGAATGGCTAATAATGCAAATATATATTGATAATAATTTGTGGTTATTATGTTACACTTAATAATGTAAATAATTAATATTTAATTAGTGGTTAGGTTACAATAATACATGAAAACTAATATAGTTTATTAGATTCAAGTCATGTTTTCTCATTAGTAGAAGAATCTTCACACTCTTGACGTACGAATTAATTTATACACGACACGTTAAACTAAACTTATCAAACTGTAAATCATAATTATTTTATTAATCTCTAACTGGGTTGCATATTTAAATTTATTTAATTTTATAATTTTTGTCTATTCTAATGACAAGTCTGCATGTGAAAAACAAAATGTTCCCATTTCCTTGGAGAAACTGTTGAAACCATAGCCTTTTATTTTATTTTATTATGACAACTTATAACTTATTTTGTATGGTTCCTTAAAAAAAACTTATTTTGTATGGTAACACAAGACAGATTATGCTAATTGAACTAATAATTATCACACAATATTTTTTAATCTGTTGTGTTTATAAACAAGATAACATAACAATTAAATTCATATAATGTTCTGATCAAAAAAATTCATATGATGTTATTTGTAATAACCACGAGTTAAGGTTTTTTATTTTAATTTTAAAAAATTACTACTACAATTCTACTAAAATAATTAGGTGATTAAAGAATATTTCAATGATGGTACGTAAAAGGATTAACGCAATTTTAGCATTACAATTTGAAAAATAAGACTGATGAATCAGCATTTAAATCTCGTACGTAAATTTGTTATATAATAAATAAACTACTCAATCATCAATTTGATATTTGTTTTAAATTAGTAGAAAACATTCAATATAGTGTTATTATCACATCACTTAGCAGAAAGAAGTGTACAAAATTTTATACAAATTGTAGTATTATTTATCCACTTTTTCACATCTACGAAGAAGTCAGACCAAAAACAGTTTCGTTTTCAACTTTTTCCTTAAAAATATAGAAAAGTCCATCCGAATAGTTCCCAAGAATAATATTTAGAAACTTAAATTTAAAAATCTGAAATCATCAACTTTACAAGTCAATGCCTATGTTTTTACGGTACCTTTTCTTCTCAAAAAGTCTCCATCATCACTCTTTAGTCAATGCCTACATTTCATTTGAATATTCCAATCAAGAAATTGGCAATTATCATCTTAAATCTAGAGTTGTTGGTTCGTCTTACAAATTGTCAATATCACCACGCTTACCGTCCAATGGACAAAAATAATATTTTAAAGATTAGATTGATACATCATGCGATATGATCCAATCAGGTGACCAAAATATTAGTCATACATACGTAATTTATTTTTTCTTTTCAACTCTTTGTAAATTACTGATCTTCAAATTGTTTTTATTTTTTTGAAAGCATCTTCAAGTTGTCCTATCATCAATTATTAGTGCATGTCCAGAGTAAGTGCCATCTTAATAAAATGTATAATAAAATAAGATGCATATTAGATTAGAACAAATAGTACAAAGATCCATCATAAATTCAAAATAACTAATACAATCAAGTACAATAGCTAGAAGTTTATTTAAAACCATTTACAAATGGTACGAGACTTGATTAATTCAATTGAAACACGGACACAAGCAATGGAATGCATAAAGATCGTCTACAAATGAATGAAATAGTTGACTCGTTCTAATCTTAGCTTTAGAGCACCAAATCAATCAATCAAATCAATAATCGAACGACATATAGTTTCAACCTCACGAGTAATCAATAATTGGGTACTCAAAAAAATAATTGAAAAGAAAGAAGTTGCTATCTATATGCTATATAGCCTTAGAATTGTGTGAAGCCAAAGGGGGGACCCATCCTATTTTAAGATAGTGAAAACTTGGAGCACATTGAAGAATAAGAAGCTAGTAGCTGAGCTTTTGCATCCAAAGACTATTCAGCAGCCAAAAATGAAAATATTAAAAGCACCAATCAATTCCATGGATTTCCTTTGAATAAGGAGAAAGGATCCAAGAAACAAGTGACATAAAGCAAGTCAAAGCACTCCTCAGACCCACATAACTCCATTTGTTTACACATTTGTCCACACTCTACATCAGCTCTAGATTAACACAAATTAGTTCTCTATTGCGTGAGCTTTTCGAACATAATCAAGACTCAAAGATCACAAATAAGTGTACCTGAACAAGTTGTATGCTCCATCTTCTGGAAACAAACAAAGGAACAAGAAAACGCACAATGCAACATATATTAGTCATGCTGTCGAGCGGGAACTGAAACCATTGTACATAGTAAATTGAAAATGTTAACAAGTACATAGAGTAATGCTAAAAAAACACCCGAGTCATTTAGATGCGGTCAAAGGAAGATGGACGACCACCCCTGCTAGGTCGGTCATACGGCTCTGGTCTATTTCTGTAGCTTCTTCCCTCATTCCTCATAGCACCCCCTCCACCTCCATACCTATCACTGGTTCCGCGTGCATCACCATCCCTATCATAGCCTCTGTCCTTGCTATAGTCGTTTTGTGGATGATAACGATCAGAACCACCATACCTATTGCTTCCAAAGCGGTCTCCACCACTGGAAGGGTACCTATGTATGGTGCACAAATCGAGTGTCACAACATTTACTAAATGCATTACAACCATTATACTAAAAGAATGTTGCCTCATTTAAAGCAGAAATTTATCAACTTGTTCAATTGAACACAGAAATAGAAAATGTCACTAAAATGATGCAATATTGTACGGGTTGCCTTTAAACTTAAGTACCTGTCATTAGCAGACCGGTCACGACTTCCATATTTGTCATCTCTGCTGTCAAAACGTTCTCTATCCCTAGAACGCACTGGATCATAACGGTCATCCATGAATCGATCACGGTCTCCTCCAAAACGATCTCCATGACTGCCAGACCCTCCAAACCTAGAACGTGAAGAAAACGGTCCTCCACCACTAACTCGGCCACCACCATCAGCTGATGGGCAGTCACGAGCCCAATGCCCTGATCGCCCACACTTGAAGCAATTATCCTGCCCTGCAGACCTATCTCCCCCACCATAGTTACCCCTGCCACCAGATGAGTAGCCTCCTCCCCTGTACCCATGGTCTGCATCATCTCCCGCTTTGGGTTGGGCCTTGTTTACTGATATGATCCGATTACCATACTCTCGTCCATGCATTTCCTTGATAGCATTTTCCATGCCACGACGGTCTGCAAATGTAATGAACCCAAACCCACGAGGGCGTCCTGTATCTCTTTCCAGCATGATCTACAGGAACACCATACTAGAGAAGCTGACGCCAAGCAAAGGAACAGGTACTCCAAAAAATAGTGTAGATGCAAGACTTAGAAATGAGATTTTTTATGACATAAACCTATATTGTCAAGAGCTCGTAACAGAATAACCTTGCACAAAGGCAGAAATGCATTGCAATTATATGCATACTTCAGGTTTTGATCACAAATAACTCGGCCATCATATGACGCCAGTAAACAATCTCATGCTGTTACATTAAATGCATCAGAGAATAGCTATGGCAACAAAGAATCTGGTTAACTGGTAAAAAACTAAAACACCCTAGAGATCCACCATCGTCACTCAATTGCACAATGATGATGTGTGACGGGTAGAAACATTATAGCAGCTGATAAAAACAACTAACCTCTGTCACAACAACAATAACCCACTCCACAGTACAGTACTTACAGTTATTGTTCTACTAGATTTCAAATTCTTTCAACCAATAAGTCATTATATCTAGAAACAAATATCATGAAGAATGTATACTAAAGCATCAGGCTGTATACATCTTCCCTGAACCCAAGTGAGAGCGGGAATAAATCTTCAAAACAAAGATCACTGCAATTTTTCCATTCTAAGATCAAGCCTCAACTATGCTGCCTTCTACCATTACTTATCTACTTAGTTAGCACATTGTCCTTAAGAATCAATGAAATCAAGAGAACCTCTTCCAATTGACTAAATTGATTCATACTGAATCATAGTGCATCACCTAACTCAGCTTAAAATTGCAGGCGTTTATGCTCCTACTTTACTACAGTTCTGTCAACAACATATTGATAGCACAAATTACCTCACAGCGCCCCTTGAGTAGACCAATTCTAGAATAACAGCAGAAAAGACCAAAGAATTTTAGCAAACACCAGCTACTAACACCAAGACTGAGATTAGACAAATTCTGCTTTCAGGCAGCCAGATGTAAACCTGCTCAACCATAAGCACGTGCCATCAAATCTTAGTTTACTAATGTGCAACCACTGTTCTGCTATCCAAAATCTTGCATCTGGCAGTCTGCTATATCAGCACTCTGCTCTGTATTATGCAGCTCAGCTAAATTACAGCTTGAATAAAAAAAGGTACAGTTTCTGGCATCTGTGACTCCAAAGGATGCAAACTGAATGCCATGAATTAAGAACCACTGGTTCGTAGCCACGCCCGAATCTCAAAACATAAAATGAATCCCACTGGCACTAATTTGGGATATTAAGATAAAACTATGATCTGCACAGACGGATCACACACTCCAAATCAGCAATGCATATTATTTTCCACTACACAGGTACATTAGCATCATAGTAGCAACTGGCCAGAAGAGAAAATCAAGGCAAGTCACACACAAATCACAAGTAACAAGGTGGCAAAGCAGGAATCTCAGCCTTCAGGAGCCAACAAATTTAGCAGATAAAAGGATGCAGTAACCATTTATGCAATCTGGTCGATATATCTAACGTATATCAACATGTACAACACAGCAACCTCTGCAACTAAAGGATCAGGTAGCCGACATCATTTCTGAAGATCAACTTTGCCAAAGGTAAACAACCAAAAGACCACAACATAACGGCTTTAAGAGAACTCCGCACATGACAAGATATCAAATGATATATTGATAACAACATATAACCCTCTAAATTCCCATAATCTGAACAAATTGGCGGCCGCGTTTATTAATCCAAGGATGCACTGTTGTTGTCAAAAACCCACATAAAATCACGAGAAAAAAATTGAGAGCCCAATGTGAAAACAAGGCACGTTTTCTTTCATTAGGTTGAAACAGAATATTTAAGTTTAAGAATAAAAGTAAAGATAGGAGTTGATTGAACAGAGATCAGTTAGACCCTCCAGTTCCTCAGCAACAGTATCCAGAAAGAATATCTGCAAGCTTTGAGAAAACTAAACAACCAAGGACTTCAAAAAGTTTGCTACATCAAGTTCCTTGCTGATTGGTCAACTCAATATTAGAGCATTATATCAACTCCATACTAGTGATTTAAATTGTCATGTGAATCGATCTCTTATCAACAAAAGGGTGTCCCAGTGCACAGAGCTCCCACCACTGTGGGATTTAGGGAGGATCTTTTATGCATGCAATCTTCTCTTGCTTTGTATAGAAGCTGTTTACGTGACTTGAACATATGATCACAAGGTCACAAGGCATAAGCTCTACCACTGAACTGATCTGATGCAAAGAAAAAAGAAAGGATTTTCTGCCAACTAGCAAGTGTAACAGAACAATATATGTTACTTTAGCCGCTCACATGAACTGCACTCCCCATATCCAGAGACCGTCCATTAAACACACTATCTTGATAATGCACAGAATCCAAAGTAATTCAATAACAGACATTTGATAGGGCTTCAGCTACTTGATGCAATCACTCTGAACCAATATATTTTCGGTCAAAATCCGTCTACAGCATCTCTTAAGCAAAACCAGCAATTCAGAAAGACAGCAACTCAAGTCAGGAAAATAAAAACTATGAACAGAGAAAAAAATAACAGAGAAAGAATACACTACAATAGTCACGTAAGGACTGATTTAACTACAAGTATTAGAACATGGATTGTCTTGCATTGCAACCCATTTTCTCTTTAGACAAGGACAAACTGAGTAAAAACATCTGAAGTTTCAAAACGCACACAGCATTTTGATTACAACAACAGATTTGAACAACTAAATCCCCAATAGTTGTGGGACTTTTTTCTATAGAAAAAGAACTACATTTCTTCTTACAAAACTCATATCTGAAAGAAAAAAGAACAAGAAAAATATGCAAAATATAGCAAGAAGATGCTACATTATGAGCCATTGCAAATCATGAAGAAAAAAAATCCCTTTTCACTTTGAAATTGAAAAATGCCATCAAAACATCTAAGATTCCAAACTTTAAGCTTCATTCACCGAACTTGTACATTTCCAAATTCAACGAACAAGAAATATCAAACAAATATCTTATTTTCTCAAGAATCAAACAGAAATATTCACTACCTGACACTCAATGACTTTGCCGAAACGGCTGAATTTGCTCTCGAGCTCCCGCTCCGTGACGTCCCACGACAATCCTCCGACAAATATCTTGTAATCTTCTTTGCCAGCCATTGCTCAACGCACAAATCCTAAAATGGCAGAAACAAAATTTGAAAAAAACCCTAAACAAAAGGACTTGTTTGATTCCCAGGAAAATGGGAAAGAAATCGAACATGGAAAGAAAATCGCTTACCTTTAACCCGCTCAATCTGCTAAACGTCAAAAAATTATCTCTGAATCGAAATGGATTTGAGATTTGTGCGTCTCTTTCCTGTTTTTGAACACTGAGTGAGCGAAGCCCTAGTCAGTAAGGTGAGGACAGAGAAGAGTGTGATTCAGCTGTGAAAGGGTTGTACCTTTGAAGTAGACCCTACATGCTCGAAAGACTCAAGGTACAACCTCTTAAATTTAGATTTGTCAATTGGGCCTTGTCTTGCGGCCCAGAGTTTACATTTTAAAAGGCCATTAAAAATTGAGCCGCTTTGGTTCTGGGCCGCTAAGCCCACATGCAAGCCAGTTTACCGTTGAATCCCGGGATGCTATATTGTTTATTAAAAATAAAAAATAAATACTAAAAACCCAAGAGTAGTGGCGCAATTGGCAACAAATGCTGTGTGAGTGGAAAGATCGCTCGCGTTCGATTCCCGCTTAACACACATATGGGGAGAGGTGAAGGTTTTAACTAATAACAAAGCTCGAATGTTGATTAGTCTGAGTGCCGTAAAACGACTTAAATGTGTCAATTGCGAGTGTGCGAGCCCGCTCATAAACCACATGGTATAAACCGATAAAAAAATTACTAAATCATAACATAAATAATGTTTGATACGTTTTATTTTAATCTTTGAACTATTTCTCGCCGACTCCATATTTGACATCCCTCTTCCATCCATATAAAATCTCAAATCAACCAAGTAAACATAAATAAACCAAAATTAAGTAGTAAATCAAAACAAGTTAACTATAAATCATGAACACCCATGATTCCATGAATACCAACACCAACAGCCATGACCACAAGTCACCAAAACCAAATGGACCCCGTAAAAACTTTGAATCAAATCGACTCAAATAGCCAGACATGGCACTGCCGTTGTCTCTTACGATTTTAGATGATCGGGCTGGTGGATTACCCGTGGATTGGTCTGTACGAACCCATGACCCGTCCATTAGACATGTTAGTTGGGTTGGGCTAGAGGTCGGAGAGTGATCAGTTTAAGTTTGGACGGTCTTTTGGCGTTGTGATTGTGGTTTGTATTAGCGATTTGTGAAGTTTAACAAATGTTTTGGACACGCGATTTGACAATGATAACTATAATCTTGTTTTTAATATTCAATTATATGCCATTAGAACTGCTGAATTTATTAAACAGTACTTAGAGCTTGTTTGTTAACTCAACTTCACCT
>JAYMTF010001482.1:0-23174 GCA_036897485.1 Pelargonium nanum | reverse complement strand
AAACAAACTATCCAACTTACCGTGACTTTCAGTCAGTCATTTACCAAACATAACTGACTTAATGGAGTACCAACTTTTACCTACTTAAAGTTTTCATCACCTACTTACCGAAACTTACCGTAATTTACCGGAGGTGATTTAGAGAAAACAAACAAGGCCTTCATCTCATGTGTTTGCTTTATTGTGTGAATATACATATATATTCAATGCAATGTCTAAAGCCATTATCACAAGGCCCGTTGAAAAGGCCCAATTTTACAAGCCCAAAGCTCATTTAGAGTTAAGGCCCAACATTACAAGCCCAAAAGCCCATTAAGCCCCTAGGGCTCCACCAAATCAACCCAATTGGTTCTTCTAGGTTTTTCACATATATATAAACACATCATTTTCTAGGGTTTTGGAAGTGCCTCTCTCAGTTCTCAACCTCAGAGCCGAACCAGAACCAGAGCCAGAACTCACCGTCGGAGAGGAAGATGAAGACCATTTTGTCGTCGGAGACGATGGACATCCCCGACGGGGTCAAGATCAAGGTCAACGCCAAGGTCATCGAAGTGGAGGGCCCGAGAGGGAAGCTGGTGAGGAACTTCAAGCACTTGAACCTCGATTTCCAGCTCATCAAGGACGAGGAGACCGGTAGCCGGAAGCTCAGGATCGAGGCCTGGTTCGGTACCCGGAAAACCTCCGCCGCCATCCGTACGGCCCTCAGCCACGTCGAGAATCTCATCACCGGCGTCACCAAGGGTTACCGCTACAAGATGAGGTTTGTGTATGCTCATTTTCCGATCAATGCTAGCATCACCAATGGCAACAGGTCGATCGAGATCAGGAATTTCCTCGGCGAGAAGAAGGTGAAACCTTAATTTTGTTGTTGTTATTTTATCCTTTGTCTATAAGTTCAGTTATTGCTTTGTTTTCAGATAGAGATTTGTGTATGACTGTTGTTTTGTTAATGTTTTGCTGATTTGGGTTGTGATATGATTAACATTTACTGATACATTGACTGTTTCATGTAGCGTCTGTTGATTTGTTTATGGATAAGTTAAATTTTTGTGTGCTGATACTTGGAAATTTTAATGGTTTCTTCAGAGTATTGTGTTTGAATGTTGCATTTATAGGGTTTTGCTGATTTTGCTGAGGTTGATTGGTTTTGGTTTGATTAGACCGATGGTTTTGCTTGTGTTTAGCTTATTTCTGTTGTGGTTAATTGGGCTGTTTTGGTCAACATTTACTGATGGTTTTAGTTTTTAGTTGCCTTGACTGTTTGGCTTAGTGTGTCTGCGATAATTAAACTATTTGTCAGCTGTTACTTGCAAAATGTTATTGTTTCTTTTAAGTATTGTGTTTGATTCTGTCATTGCTTGTGTTTTGCTGATTTTTGAGCCTGGTTTGATCATCATTAACGGATGATTTTGGTTGACCTTCTACTTGTCTATTTTCTGCAGCATTATCATTAATAATTGGAACAATGTATTGATTTCTTCTGAGATGGAATATGGGAAAAAATTGTTTTGTTTTGTGTTAAAACATGAAATTGTTGTCCAGGCTTTCAAGGGTTTGAGCCATATTAGAATCTTGATACAAGTGTTTGTTGTCTAATATTAATCTCTGTAGATAATTATGCTTTAATGTGAAATTTTGCTGTGTTGTGTATGATATATTTTGCAGTAACAATCAAGCAAATGTTTGATCTCATTGTGTCTGAATTGTTCTTGTATGGGTAGAAACATTTTGTATTATAATTCTGCATTCAACTTCCTTACAGTTATTGCTGTTCCAACCTAATTGCTGTAGAGCTTTACATGTCTTGTGTTGGTGTATAATGTTTGGTGAGTCAAGCTTGATGAGTGATATACTTGAATGATTATCACAACAAGTGTATTTTTACTCGATTTTTTGATGTATGTTGAGTCAAATGAGTGAGACACTTAGACTAAAAATGATACTTGTTATGTCATAGTACGTTGATTTTTAGTCAATTATTTGAGGTTTTTTCGGCTCTGGCCTTCTGTAAATGGCCTATAATGAACATATATTTAATTTGTGCATGTTGAAATCAGAAAGTCATTGTTGGTTGTGCCTGTAATGTTTCATAATTCTGTTTTTTGATGAACTCTTTGTTTTGCATCAGGTGAGGAAGGTTGATATGCTTGACGGCGTCACCATTCTCCGGTCTGAGAAAGTGAAGGATGAGCTCGTTTTGGATGGAAGTGACATCGAACTTGTTTCCCGATCTGCTGCCCTTATCAACCAGGTATCCCATATTTTCCTTACTCCTGATAATCACATGCACAATCTTCAACACTATTCCATTCCCGATAACTCATCCATTTGTTTTTGTTTGTTTCAGAAATGCCATGTTAAGAACAAGGATATCAGGAAGTTTCTTGACGGTATCTATGTTAGCGACAAGGGAACCATCCTTGGCAACGATGAATGAAGTGATAGATTATTATGTTTTTAGCATCCCGAACTAGTTTCTTTCTGTTGCCCTTGATTAGTTTTTCTCTCGTTTCCCCCGAGTCTATTTGGACAAATCTTACAAGCTTGTTTGAGATTGGATTTACAATTTTGTGTTATGAAATGCTTCACCTAAAGTTGTTATCTTATGTTTACATTGTACTATCTATATTTGCCAATATTTTCTAGCTATGCTTTGATGATTTTTACTCTTAAATATCTAATCTTCTGTGTTATTTATGTTGACAAGTTATGTATTGCTCGGTATCGTTTTTGGGTTGTCCTGAAGGTAGCAAGTTAATGCTGATGTCGGATCTAACGAGTCTAGTGAAAATTGTGCTCGGATATGAAGTTACATATGAATACACGAGTTTTTTACCCATCTCGTTGTCCGAAATTTAGGTCGTAACCTACTCCGCGTCGGATTTGAGTTAAAGTCACTTCAACTTGAAACCACGATCTTCATTCAGCCATATACACCAAAACATGGATTGTAATTCGATATCCGCATCCCTTTCAATCAAGCTCGATTAAGTTGACGATTTTAAGTTGAAATCTTGGTCCTAAAATAAACCCAGCCATTTGGGTCGACCAAAATTCAAACCCGATGCCCCTTCAGATTAAGATCAAGTAGATTGCCTAGAGTTGGCAATTTGAAGTTGAACCCATGTGCACTTGAAATTTTGATCATAATATAAACTCGACAATTAATCTGGTCAATCAAGTCCTGGCCCATATTCTAATAATTTGAACTTCTTTTGAATCAGATTAGACTTTTTTCTTCATCCGAGACCGAGAAAAGTGACTCCAAAAATTGTCACCTCTAAGGTCGAGTAAGATCTTTCAGATCCAACCCGAAAACTTGAATCGACATATGTCTATGTACACAATAACGATACTTCAAATAAACCTAAAAATTGGATATTTTATGGAAATGTTGGAGATAGAGAGAAGCTATAAGCTGACTTGGAGGAAAGGTCTGGTGTCGTCCGATCCACCAAAGAAGTCGTAGGACTCATTGCAAGCTCTTCTTGGAGAACAAGTTTATTTATTTTTTTTTTTCTTGTTCCAAAATTGCTTGAAGAAGAAGTAGAATCTGCGTGACTCTCCTATATAAAAATCAAATCCCCAAGGTTTTAGCTTTTCTCTAGGGCTTTATTTACAATACCCAGAAGAAGAAGAGCTCACACACAGTCTCAGAAATGATGAACCATTTGGCAAAACCCAATTCTCTGAGGTCTTCACTGGCTTGCCTCAAACTCCTCCAGCAATCCGCCATTGTTGCCAACCCCAGAGCTCTCTCCACTTCCACTCCTTCCATTTTCCGGCAATCCTCTCCATCCCAACTCCTCCCCTCCTCCGCCTCCGCCGTCCGTCATTTCCGCTCCGGCCGCGATCCCAGCACTGGGTATGTTTGTTTAAGCGCGTTTTGATTTGTGGGTTTCTCTTTGTTTTGTGTTTTGATAGGTGGGTTTGATCTTGTTTTGTGTGTGGTTGTGTGGATTAGGTCGAAATGTTTTCAATTTAAGTGCATTTTGATGAGTGTGTTTCTCTTTTTGTTGGGTGAGGAGGTGTGAAATTGAGCCTCTGGTGAACTGTTTTTGGTTTAAGTGCATTTTGATTAGTGGGTTGCTTTTTGTTGTGTAGTTGTGTGGATTGGGTATGAGATTAAGCTGAAATGTTTTCAATTTAAGTGCATTTTGAGGAATGTGTTTCTCTTTGTTTTGAGTTTTGATTGTTGGGTGTCTTTTTGTTGTATGTGGCTGTGTGGAATAGTTATGAAATTGACCCTCCAGCGAACTGTTTTTGATTTGTGGGTATCTTTTTGTGGTGTGTGGATTGGGCGTGAGATTGAGTCTCCTGTGAATTGACTTTGATTTAAGGGCATTTTGATTAATGGGTATCTTTTTGTTTTGTGTTTTGATTAGTGGGTTTGTTCTTGTTTTGTGTGGATAGGTATGAGATTGATCCTCCGGTGAACTGGGGCATACAGATTGTGCCAGAGAAGAGGGCGTTTGTGATTGAGCGGTTTGGGAAGTACGTCACTACACTGCCGTCTGGGATTCACTTCTTGATTCCTTTCGTTGATAGGATTGCCTACGTCCATTCGCTTAAGGAGGAGGCGATTCCCATTCCAGACCAGTCGGCTATTACCAAGGACAATGTCAGCATTTCCATCGGTGGTGTCCTCTATGTGAAGGCGAGTTTCATTTTTTGTGTTTGTGTTGAATCTGTAACATGGTTTAGTGTGTTGTTTGTTTGTTGAGATTTTGAGTTTCTTTATGGCAAGGCGAGTTTCATTTTTAGTGTTTGTGTTGAATTGTTGTGTGCTTGGGGGTTGCTGAGGTTTTGAGTTTGTTTTTGGTGCAGATTGTGGATCCTAAGCTGGCCTCGTATGGAGTTGAGAACCCGATTTATGCTGTTGTTCAGCTTGCTCAGACCACAATGAGAAGTGAGCTTGGAAAGATAACACTTGATAAGACTTTCGAGGAACGAGACACCCTCAATGATAAGATAGTTGTAAGTCTTAGTTCTGCATTCTTATGTCAATTTCTGGATTCATTGGTTAGCGATCGGTTGTGATACTCAAACTCATTGTGGTCTAAATGCTTTTCGGTGCTTAATATTCTTGGGTATACTATTTTTTTAAATAATACTCTTGCACTTGACAACTTCACATTTTACTCTCACGACTAAGCACATAGATTTGTTGAATTTGGTTTTTCAAATTACTTTGAAGCTTCTGCAAAATGTTTATTACATTATTGGAAGCAGGTAGCCATCGGTTAACAGTTTATTTATTGCTTCGTGTGTGATACTCAAACTCATATTGTGGTCTAAATAGTTTTCTTGGCAACTATTTTGGGTATACTACGTTCTCCAAGAATACTCTTGCACTTGGGAACTCCACTATCAGACCCACAAATTTTTTGCATTCGGGTTTTCAAATTACTTAATTCATTTTTGTTCTTTGCAGCTTCTGCCATCGATTAAAAAATGTTCATTATATTAGTGAATAGGCTAGGATATAGATAAATAACAATTGGATGCTTTTCAGGAAGCCATCAATGTGGCGGCTAAAGACTGGGGTCTTCAGTGTCTTCGTTATGAAATAAGTAAGTAACCGCTTTAATTAGTTAGTTTGGTAGTTCAAATCATTTTGATACTTATCATTTTAATCTGTTTTACCGAGAAGGTCGACGGTTTGAATCCGTATAGCCCTAGAAAAATATACCAAAACCAATATACTCTAAACCCTGAAATGCAAATTCCCAGGCACTCTTCTACCTATGATCATTTGCTCTATTCTATGTCACTAAGAATAAACTATAAAGTCGAAGTGACGAAAAAAATGGATTGCAATTTATAAGATTCTATAGAAACTGTTTGGATTTCCCTTGCTTTAAAGAGTGAAGTGAAGGGGGCATATTTTATTTATGTCTTTTGTTTTGAATAGTTGTACTAACAATATTTCTTTTTATTTAAGGGGATATATCTCCTCCTCGAGGAGTGAAGGTGGCTATGGAGATGCAAGCCGAAGCCGAACGGAAAAAGAGAGCTCAAGTTCTTGAGTCTGAAGGTATTGGAACTTATGTGTTTTTATATTTATTTTCTACATGTAGGTTCGCGTGTTTGCAGAATTTAACTCTGTTTAATGTTTAACAGGAGAAAGACAAGCCAACATCAATATTGCAGATGGTAGAAAAAGTGCTGCGATCTTGGCAGCCGACGGTTAGTGTTTTTAGCCCTTAATTTTTGTGACACTTATCCGATTGGTTTAGTAGTTTGTTTACCTTATATATTAACCTTGATTTTCTATCAGGAGAGGCGCAAGCTATCATTGCAAAAGCACAAGCAACAGCAAAAGGTCTTCTAGTTGTGTCTGAGGCCCTGAAAGCTACCGGAGGAGTAGAGGTAAATCTTTTTTATTTTCATTGACTCTAGAATTTTAGATAGATACGTGTAAAATCTCACACTCGTGCCTCTAGAATTCTATAAGCATATTCCTAGCATATGCCCAAAAGATTTTTATACAATAAACCTGGTTGCACACGATCTAGAGTTGTCTACACTAAGGGCCTGGTTGCGCATCTTCTCCACGCTAGGAACCTGTTTGGCTATACTTAAATTTACTGTTGTTTCATAATTAGTTTTTGGAATACACATGTAATTAGAGCTGGCAATTCGTGTAAACGAGTCGTGTTCGTGTTCAAATATGTTTGAATGGGTCAACACAAACACGACATGTTTAATGATCATGTTGACGTGTTGTGTTCGTTTCAGCTTTAACTAAACGAGAGATGAGGTGAGTTGCTCTTATTCTCTGCTTCCACTCTTTATCTTAGGCGCAAATAAATTGGCCAATAAGTATAGGCTTGTGGGTAGAAATATGAGATGAAATGAAAACAAATTAAATATGAGAAACATAGAAGATATTAATAAGTGATCAACCAATGATATGATTTAATAACATTGATATACTATTTTAACATTAATAGTGTTATCGCGTCGTGTCGTGATATGATCATATCAATATTTTAACATTAATCGTGATATGATCTAAAACAATCAAACACAACACGGTTATTAATATGTAGTGCTCGAGCATGCTTAAATTGTGTCGCGTTCGTGTCGGGTCACATGTCACGGCCTATAGTGCCAGCTCTAGTACTAATTGTGGTTTCACTTTAGATTTCATGGGTGTTATGGCTGACCTGTTGGGGCCTGAATTAGTACTAATTGTGGTCTGTAATATTCTCTTGAGCGTATTCTTCCCCTTCTTTTTTTAATTCTCTTCAAAAAATTTGAGCCATAGATTGTTCATGGGTTTGGGTTCCCATCTTCAATCTGTTATTATTAGCATTCCTTATCAATTTGATTGGTCGAAAATGATTCGCAATCCTTCTATACTTGACGCCCTTACCTGGATGATGTTTGATAAAGTTGGTTTGCTGCTATGTACTATGTTCATATTGTTGCTGTTTGTAATTTTGTTAAAAAAGATCAATGGGCTCTTTGCATTAATGTTTGCCCAAAAATGAAGATTCCTGTAGGATGTGCTAACATTTGTGACAATCATATGAAAAGTTTCGTATTTTATGGTTGACTTATTCTAGGAATTGACACGCACATGTTAAATTTGCATCAAGGCTTGATGTCATTGTAAAATTTGCAGGCAGCTAGTTTGAGGATTGCTGAGAAATATGTTGAGGCCTTCGGTAACATTGCCAAGGAGGTAAAAAACGATCCAAATTACACTACATTGACGTTTTACGCGATACTAACTCAATTACTGAACACATGCTACTTTTTCCCGTCTTTTCTTTGTAGAGCACAACCATGTTGCTACCTAGCGCTGCTGACAATCCCGCCAACATGATGGCTCAAGCTCTCTCCATCTACAAGAGTGTCGTGCAAAACACTCCCTGTAATACCATTCCCAAACCCGCATTAACGGAAAAGAGCAATGCTTCCTTTGGAGAAGGCGCGGGTGAGAGCAAAGTGACCTCTAAAACATACGATGCAGACTTTTTTGAGCCTGAGTTCTCACTTCAGAAGCCGAAAGGAGGACACTAGAGTTCACTAGAGTTGCATACGTTTCCCGAACAAAATTGATTGTAGTTGTTTAGAGACTGTTTTCAGCCCTAGGAGTCAATTTTTTTTCTTCTGCATAGAGTTGAGAACAAGTGAATTGGGATAGTGGCAAAATGTGCTACAAAAATGAGGAAGTAGTAGTTGAAAATCACAATTTACATTTGGTCACACTATTTGAGAATCATGTTTGCTCTTGAGACAACATAGTTTTGTGTTTTGTTTTACTAAGGATGTTTCTCTTGTTATGGGCTTACTTTAGTTGAATTTAGAGCCGACAATTTGGACTCAAATTTGTGTCCGCTTGAATCTGATCCGTTATTTTTGGGTTTGGGCCACATAAGATGGACTACACAAAATTTATGTAAGCCAATGCAAATGACTTGGATGTATCCTCTTGAGCATCTGCAAGATTTGAAAACCAATATGACCGATAAAACTTTAAAATCGACCCGGCCAACGGATAGGAGTGTTCGTCAGTTGAGAATTGGATCGAACTAGAATTATCATACATGAACAATTATAAGAAAATGAGAGTCAAATTTTTATTTTTGCCATCAACCATATTAAGTCCAAGAATAGTACTCCAAAACTTAAATATGCCGAATTCGTTATTTTTTCAATTATATAATATTTTAATCATTACAACGATGCAATAATTCGACAACTTCAAACAAAAAAGTATAAAAAATAAATACTCTGCATTTATTCAACCTAGTATCCAAATCTCAAATTTCATCGCCCGAAACTAGAGAAGACAATTTCAAGCTTGCTCGACTAATAAAGCCCAATCAAAATTTCACTCGAGAGTACACCGGATATCCGGCTGTTAATTAAGTTTCACTTTTAAGGCATGAAATATGCAAATCCGTGTGAGTTTGTCTAATTCACCCCGAACCAACCCAAAAATTAGTTGAATTGAATCGAATTTAAGGTACTGGTGTGTTTGGATCCAAAAGACCGAATCTACTTGAAACTCAGTAAAAATGACAGATTTGAACAACACAATCAACTGAAATAATACGCGTCGCACATACAACTTAAAAATTGACTATATTAGAAATTGTTCAATCAAATCTATATCAATCTTCAACACCAAATTTCCAAAAACAAAAAAAATGTATATTGAACTTAAAGGTTAACTAAATTAGAAATTGTTCAATCAAATCTATATCAATCCTCGACGCCAAATTCTAAAACAAAAATTGATAATCAAAAGAAAAAAACATAAAAACTGAAAATTCTTTCGGGTCACAAAGCTCCGAACAATACCGAGAACCCGACCACGATGAGCCAAACAATGTGCACCAAAAGCAGCACCTGTGGGCCCGCGCCGCCGCTCCCCACCTCGCAGAACCCCACCTTCGCCACCTTGGCTCCGCCGCACACGGCGTCGGCGCAGCCGCACCAGTACGTCACTCCGTTGGTCCCACAAACCGGGTCAGTCCGAAAACAAGTAACCGGACAAGAAACGGGTCGGGTCAACCCAACACAAACATCAACTTCTCCATTAGAGCTATTAGCTTCGCTCGGCAGCCGGAGCAATGCGGTGGCGTTGAGATCGACCCGGCCGCCGGAGACACCGCCGGCGGCGAGAAAAACGATGATCATGACCGCAACGGCTATACAAAATCTGGGTAGTGCCATTTTTCTTGAAAAAACGAGGAAATGAGCTTCCTTTTTGGCTTGCTCCCCTGTTTGGCCGGCGAGAAAGTGCGAGAAAATGGAGGTGGAGGAGGCTTAAATAGAGGTTTAAAGCAGAAACTAAGCAAATGCTTCAACACATTGTGAAAAGCTGACACTAAATGAGCTGTTTTATGGTTACTATACACTCATTTTTGCAGATAAATCCGTCGATTTCTATTTCACTTTCTTGAATTTTCACGCGGTTTTGTCCGTTTTCTCTTTACAGAGAAAATTGAAAGGATGGAGACAGAGAAGATGAGTCATTAATTAAAAATGGTATCTGTAATTAATGAGAGTTTTGTGAAGCATTTTTGGTTCAAAATTGGTGCTTTTGGTTTGAAAATGGATGGGTTTTTCAGGAAATAAAAATGGTTAATTGCTTCTATCAATCTCATGAGTTTTTGGTTTAATGGTTAATATTGAAAATTTTGAAAAATATATACATATTTTGTTACACCAAATGGAAAATTTTAATTTACTTTTATTAGTTTTGACCTTACTTTAATTTACTATTTTTTTGAATATTTTTTTTAGTGAGTGTGATATATTCTTTGTACAAAAATGAAATGTATAAAGTTTTGAAAAGATATGGTGATGTCTTTAACATAACAATCCCAAGAAAAACAATATCCTAAAATGAGATTGGCATGGACATTGGAAATGACAAGATTCAAGTATCATATTTGTCGGATGAAATCGATAATTTTAATCCATCGAACAAAAAGTTACAGAAAAGAAAAGTAGTTGTATTTTGAGTTTAAATAATAAAAGATAAAACTTTTATATCGTTAATTCAAACCGACAAACCTAAACCTAAAATTTTGTAATTAAGTCATTGTATTAATCAAAGTTGTACCCACGGTTCTGTAAATGACGACAACATGTTGGACATTAGTTTATGATTCAGTCGACGACTTTCTGACAGTTTGAAAATCTCTAAAATATATAAACATTATCCTTAAAATGCAAAGATGGGTAGATTATTCAAATTTTGCATCGGGTTCTAAGTGGAAAATGTGAGGAATCGAATAGATTTGTTCGATCTAACTTTAAAATTGATTGAGTATATTTTACTCAATTTGAGCTTATAAGAAAGTGAATCAAGTTTTCGGTATCCGTGAGTTCAGGTTCCAATTGCAAGAGTTGTCCAATGAAAGTCTAAGATGCTTTGAAACTTTCAATATGACCGTTTTTTTTAAACAGAAAAATGAAACCTACCATTGCATGAGTTCCTAATTAAGACCAGAGCTTTTATATTAGAGTCAACATTACATTAAATTCATTTTTTTGAGAATCAATCCCAAAATGGCATATGATACACACAAAAAGTTAAACAAAATAAATAGGGACTCAATTGAGTCCAACCATACTGTAGAAATAAATTTAAATAAAGACATTTACTGACGTGTCAGATAAACAAATATAGACATGACAGTAAGGAACTCACTAATATTTGTCACAATTAAATCATGCCTTAACTTAGAAAAAAAAGATTATATATTAGGTCAAGTTCACCTATTTTTGTTATTTTGTACATATAGTTTGTATATTTTTTTTTTAAAATATTTCATATTTCATATGTCTTAACCTTCTATGGTTCGATAAATTAATCTCTTTTTATTTGTCATCATAAAACAAAAACTCTTAATCCGGTCCTCTTCGAACTTATATGAATTTTGCTTTAAATATTGAATCCAACTAATTAATTTAATAATTTATATTCAATCAACACTAAGCATATTTTATTTATTTTTATTTCATTTATTATCAATTGCAATCTTGTTTAATTAGTGTAACCAAAGATGATAATAAAATCCAGGTAACATTTGAATAAAAAAATTCAATGAAAATGATAAGTGAAATGTGGTTTTATTTCAAATTCATTTTTGTGAACAAAAAGTCATAATCCAATTTTTTATTTTCATTCAAATTCTTAATTATTAGTTTTAACATAAATTATAATTCAAGACCTACCTTGGTGAAAATTGAATTTCATGGTCAATTCAAAATTTTAAAATAATTTCGTGCCAAATCATCCCTCAAACTCATTCTAACGAGTAACGATTAAAAACCAAAGTCAAATATAACTTATCCATATAACAAACCAATGCATGTACAGTACAAAACTAACGTGTATATTCAAAATATTGCATAAAATAACGAGTCAATTAATGAGACATGATACAACGTTATCCTTACTTTATTGATAACTTAATCAAATAATGTAAAATATGTTTTTTTTATTATTAAAAAAGTAGGTACAATATGTTAAGTTACTTAAGTATACAATATATCTTATAAATCAGATTATTTTTTTTATGAGCAAGCGTACCAAGGTTCGAATTTGAGACTTCTGGAGGAGTAAACACCTTAAGCTAATTGTTCCGATGATAGTTGGTTATAAATCAGAAATTAAGAATGTAGAGATATCATATACATCAATTATTATTCGTTTCAACTTAATTTGAAATCACAAAAATTGAAAATTAAATACACGCGTCGTGTAAACAAATAACATATATCATATTTCATTGATAATATTACAAGTTGTCCAAGAAGTGTAAAAATTGAGCCACAAAAACCAACTTAAATAACAAAATTCACCACACTTTCTCTTCATGAAAGTCCCCAAGAAATGGTCAAACAACAAACAATACACAAATTGGTCAGAAACCACCAATTTGTATCTAAAAATAGAAGCAATTGCTATATAACATCCCAAGCTTTCCCATTCCAAAGCACACTCTATGGTCTCAACTCCCCTATCATAGATTGACAAAACATATCTCTTCGATCCTCTCCTCCGGACAACCTCAACCGGCTTGCCTAACTCGCGCGCCGCCCCATCACGTTTCCCCGATCATTTATCGTCATGGGAGGCTGCGCGAGCAAACCCCGAGGCTTTGATTTCCGTTGCGACAAAGCCCAATGCAAGTCATCTAAGAATCGTGAGGCCTATGTCCCCGTTCCCCAGGTTTGTATTTGTGTATGTATACATCTTGATATGACAACTCTAAATTTTGAAGTGCACGTTTGTAAATGCACGTAGGATAATGTACAATAACGCTATGCTTAAGCACATCATGATACGGAACATCTTAAGTGCACGTTCGTTAATGCATGTCATTTAGAATGCAAATAAAGTTATGCATTTAGGCTTTATGTCTCATTGGCTTTTAAACACATTCTTAAAATATGAACTTGCTTTAGCTTACAATATTATGCTTCCTATGTTAGTCTATCACTTGCTCAATTTGTTCGTTTTCGTTGTCTAGCGCATGTCATTTACCCTACAAATGAAAACATCATGTTGTGCACATGTGTATTTTATATGCAACCTCTAAATCGTACGTTTTTAAATGCACGTTAAATGATTTATTGACGCAAGCTTTACACCATTATACTTTTTGTTTATGTTAGTTTCCCACTTGTTCACTCTACAACCTGTCGATATTTCCTATCAACGGATGTCATTAGATTTTTACTATAAGATGGACCGAACCTGATTAAGCTGAACTCACACTACTTAAATATGAGTCATGACCCGACATTCTAAGACAACTAGCCAATCTAAATTAGTTGTTTTGTCAGGAAAAACCTGATGGAGCTGAGATCAAGCAGGAAGTTTCACCCACAGAGGCTCCTGAGCCGAAGGATGTGGGGGAAACCCCTGCATCCGCCAAGCCGGAACCCGAAGAGTCCAAGGTTGGAGCCGACGAGGAAAATTCTAAGGTTGAGGATGGTCCGGTGAGCGGTGTCAAGTCCGAGAAAGTTGAGGCTGCTGAGAAGCTCGCCAAGGAGGCGCATCAAGAGGCGGTAGAGGTCGCGAAAGTGACCGCAGCATCAGCAATAACTGCACCAACTGCATAAACTCAGGGCAAAAACCTGTGATTGTGCATTGAGACTTGACACTTGAGAGGGAGTTGTGTGGTAATGATGAGATATGCATAGAAAATCTATGGTTATGGAGGTTGAGACTGAGAATGTTGTCAAATTTGAAATAAATAAATGGACTTTTCTCCATATGATATACATGAATTGAATACATATTGATAACTATTTATAGATCAATCCATTTTCCTACACTAAACACTCACCTATTTGTGCATAGTAATATCTTAAAAGTGCAAATTAACAAAACGTTCACACAGAGCTGACAAATAAATCAACGACTGTGGGCCAACATCGATACGACATAATAATACTATACTCAAGTTGTCAAAAAAAAAAAAGTATTTTTGCCAACCCAAGCCCAAGTGGATTTGACTCAATTCTGGCCTACATCTTATTTTACTTGCAAAATGAGCTTCGGTCTGTGGGTCATTATTGACCTTACTAGATAATATTTGGTATGTATCGCGAATACCCATCCTAAGTGGGGCGGGAAATCCCGCTTAAGCGGGTAATGGGTTCGGGGAAGAAAATAATTTCCATGTAAAGAAAATCCGAAACCCGCATATTATATTTATATATGTGTGTATTAGTTACAAATAGAATTTTTGACTTAATTGCATATAGAAAGTTGCAACCAAATCAGTGAATCACTGCTACAATGGACAAAAAGGTATCGTTTGGCAACGGGAAAGTAAATTTTCCCGGAATGTTAACTTTAAAACACCAACACTACCTAAAAACAAGTTTCTTAACTTACAAAGATGTGAATCACATTCACATTGTAAAAAGCAAAACTAACTAACTACAACCAAAAGACAATAACATTATCATAAAATGAAAAATAAAAATCTAACTTGACCGTTTATTAAGCGTCCCGTTGGTTTCGTGTGACGGTTCAGCCGATGGAAGGGGAGCTTCCTTGGCGTCCCCTTCCCCGGCTTTTTTATCGTCATTCACAGCGAGCATCACTAGAATCACCAACAATGGGTAGCTAATTGTCGTGAGCGACCAATTTATGATAAGTTGTGAAAGTAATGGGACCTTGTGTGTGTCGACTTGCCAAGCAACTGCTGCTCCCGCGCTTTGCACTCCCTTGTAGAATCCACTGTACCTGAAACATGTTCGTGCACGATTTTATAACAATCATAGATAAGCAAACACAATTCGATAGGTTTTGAGTTAGAATTTTTACTCGATGATCTATAACAAGAAGTCGTTTTCACGAACAAAAAGTAGTAATACGAACATAAACAATGAGAATGTCATTTCTATTCCCGTACCTCAATCTAACATACATGAATACAACAAGAAGAAGCAAGAGACTTCACAAACTCCTTGTGATCATTTTCTAGTATACTTCTCCACTCCATTGTATCTAAAGTTATCTACACTTACAAGCCAAATGTTATCGTGTCTTTCCTCGCTTCTTCTCGTTATTCTTTTGGCGTACTCTTTACTATTTGTAGTTTCTCGTCTTAAAATTCTCTCACAATTCCTCGTGAGGTCGCTAATCTTCCTACGCTCCACATATTCAAAACGCCTAAAGTCGTTTTTGTATCTTATCTTCAATTAACGCTACCCCAACTACTCCTCAAGTAGTCTAATATATCATTCCTAATGTTAGCCACAAATTTACCTAACCATTCACATCTCTCCTACCCCGTCTTATAGATTTGCACTCTCTTTGGAACCCGACGTTCATGTCAATTTCGGCCTACCCCTACCTATTTCAATTTCTCCTTACATAATTCTCTAGCATTACCTCGTAAGTTCACGAATAGCTCTACGTCCCACACATTCGATCAGTCTCCCACGCCTCGTTCCTGATGTTATCACTACTACTCCTAGACATTCTCGTCTCTACAATCCATCATACGGCCTTGCAATCTCTCCAAATCCCGACATCCAGTGTCGTTACAACATAAAACACACACATCAACACAATCAAGAATTCAAGATCAATGACATAAATCAAAATGTTACCTGCTGAGGGTTTCAGAATCATCAGCCAATGCCCCAATGACCCAATAAACCAAACTCTGAAACATAGCGTCCAACAAACCATACCCAAAGTACAGCACAAACGGCCCCGCAAACGCCTCGCCGGAGTCCTTGAAATCCAGCTTCTCCGGCAGGTCATCGAGCGAGTACTTAAGCTGATTAGCCAGCCCGCCTCCCCAAACCGCCGTGCCAACAACAGCAACAACCCCGATCCCGAACAAACCCCTCATTCGTCTCCTTTCGAAGCTGAAATCGAGCAAGTACCCGATCCCGACCGAACCCGCCATCTGAGCTCCCCAATAGAACACATTGTTGAGCCCTCTAGTCCTCAAATTGAACAAAGCCCCATTCACATTGTTGAATTGGTAGCTGTAGAAGAAATTGCTAGCCCAAGCCGCCGGAGCAATCAGCAACATCCTCCAATTCAAGAAAAGTTTCAGAGTCTCTAGAGCCTCAGTGGCGGTGCTGGAGTAATTCACGCCGGAGCACCTCGTCCCGTCGCCGCGAACCACCTTGTGCGGCGGCAGGACGGCCAGGGAGAGGAGTGCTCCGGCGGACATGAAGCACATGAATCCGATATATGTGGCGTCGTTGACGGAGACGGCTTTGGTCCGGTGGTAGTTTGTGATGAACGGGATGAGACCGCCGATGACGCCGCCGAGGTTGAAGATGCTCCAGAAGACGGAGATGTAGGTGCCTTTCCGGTCCGGCGGCGGGTAGGCGGTCATGATGGCGCCCTCGGCGGCCCAGAGGAGGCCGGCTCCGACGCCGAGGAGTCCGCCGGCGGCGACGGCGAAGGCCTGGTGGCGGTGGTTGTTGTAGTAGAGGAAAGAGCCGGCGTAGAGGATGTAGGTGGAGCAGGCGGAGAGGAGGGTCAGGTGGGGCCCGAGGAGGTTGTAGATCCCGCCGCCGAGGACGCCGGAGACGGCGAAGGCGGTGTACAGGGCGGTGTTGGCGTTGTTGGCGGCGGTCGGATCCACCTTCTCCGCCGCAACAATTTAAGATCAATTTTAGAAATTTGTGCGTAAAATTTGATCAATTTTTGTTTTGTTTGTGTTGCTGTGATCTTACCTGGCCGCCGCCGCCCATGCCGGAGAGAGCGTTAAACATGCCGGGACAGCAGAAGCAGACCAGACCGATCAGAACCACCTGAACCAGCGGCGAGTTGTACCGGAATCTGGTGGTTCCCGGCGGCGGATTGGCCGCCGATTCTTCGTCTCTGTCCATTGATTTGTTTCAATTTTGGATCAAATGATGAGATTTGGATTTGTGGAATGGAATTGAAGAAATGTTGGATCTTTTGTGTGTGAAGATTGGGATTTTTTTATATATTTTTTTTGAAACAGTGAAGATTGGGATTTGGTTCTACAGATAATACTGTTATGTGTGTACGAAGAAGATGATGATAGTGTAATAACAGATTTGATTAGTTTTTTATTTTATTTTAGAAAAATGCTAAATGTACAAAATTCTCTGTACAAAATGATGTGTTAGTCTACGTGTCGAATACTTATTTCGTTTTTTTGTAGTTTTAAATTAATTTTAAACGAACAACAACCCGACGTATATGTAAAAAGGGTCTTTTTAGTATTTATTTTATTTTAAATATTTATTTTTGAAACAAGATTAAGGTGTGACGATGAGTATGAGAGTAGCAATTTTATCTATATAGATACCGGCCAATGTAGTAGCATGGCCATCCCCCGCACGTGCATCGCGCATGCATCCGTTTCAGTATGTTTCGTTGACTTACCGCCATGTGAATGTCACATCGTCGTCTTTTCAAAAAAAAAATATTTAAATAAAAATTAAAATGTTACGTTAAAGTAATGTAATCGAGCGATAATAAAATGAACCAATTTAACACACAGATGTGTGGTTGAACGACTAAATTAAAACGATATTGATAGTTTGAATTTCAGATTGAAACATAATACAGATGCAATAAAACATACACATTTTTATAAATTTATCTTAAAATTATAACTATTTTGAGATGGACCATTTTGAAAAAAATGTTCAACAAACCTTTTTGATACAAAGGGTAGGAAGAATCTTGAGGAATCTAGCAAGAAAGTCTCAATTTTTGTCTCACTGGACCATATGGTTTTTGTCCTCTAATACAAAGAGCAACATATAGATAATTTTCTTTAAAAGAAAAACTCTTTTTATATTAAGGTACAAAAATTTAATTTGGTTCTTGAAATTTTGTATATAGAAATTTTAATCTAAATTCGTGTTTAAATTTTTAAATATCGACTGCAAATAGTTTTTGTTGTTAATTTCTGTCAATTTATCTGTTAAGTGATCTGCAAAATTTGATTTTTGTTGTTATACATATTACATTATGTATTGCGATTCTTTTGTTGTGCACAATATTATTTAATAGAATAAATGTTGGTACAACAAAAGCAAATGCAACCATTGAGTACATAAAATGATATGAAAAAACACTAGTTCAGTACAAGATTTTACTGTTCTTCAACTATATATTTGTTTACGAACTCTTCTACGTCTAGCTAGTTACAACTTTTTCGCTGTTTGTTTAAACTTTAGACAACGCCTTTTTTGTAACGACTTTTCCTCAACCCTATCATCCTCAGAAACTCTAACAACCACTCTACTGTAAGATCTCACAAATCGACTATAGTATGTTTACTACTCATCTAATACGTTTGTTTAAATCTATTCACCGCTTGTGTATCCAAGTCTATACCTTAGACGACGGCTCTTTCCAACGGCCTTTCTTGTAACGACTTTTCCTCGTCCCAACCATCATCGGAAACCCCAACGACCGCGGAGAACTCAAAGGTCACATCAAGAGAATACAACAAAAACACCATCACAAAGCAACAAACGAACATGGGAATAGGCCCAAAAAGCCAAAGAAACAAAGGGAAAGAAAAATAAAAAGCCCTAAGACCCAAAGACCAAAAATAGCTTCCCCGATTCACCGTCGCTGCCACGTAGCGATAATGGCGGTTTTGCGACGTTTTCTTGAACGGGACGTTGATGAGCATGCTTGCATGGCTGTAGTATCGAATGGACTGGACGTTGAGCAAGAAAGAGACCAAAAAACAGACCAAAATGGAGAAGAACTTGATCGAGAAACTGAGCTCACTAGTGTCCCCGAACATGAAATACGAGGATTTTTTCATGTTACCGTTGCTCATGAGGACGGCGATGAGGGAGCTGAGCATGATCGCCGTCGACGCCAAGAGGGTCGAGGCCATAATGTTGTTTCTTAGGGTTTGAACGGCAAGAACACCGTTCTTGGATTGATCCTGCATGGATATTTAAAGTTTGTGTCAAGAAATGGACCGTTAGGGTTTTGATATGCATAGGAAATAATGGAAAATGAAAAGTTTGAGATATTCGTTGGTTTAATTTTTGGTGAAAAGGGAATTGATACGCTAATGATCAAACGTCGGGAACTGAAATATTCAAAAATCAAAATAATTCAAATTTCACGGTGCGTGAATTAAGAATTAGAAATACTCATCATGTTCTAATTTTCTAAGAATTCACTTGAAAATACTTAAATAAACACCAATGCAGATGAAACTCAAATCAATTTGCTAATTAGAATAGATGTATTTGATTGAGATTTGATACATAAGTCAATTCTCAAACGATAAATCATAGCGATAGTTATACTTTATATTTTAAAAGAGATAATCGATTGCAACATGACATATCATTACACCAAGTGCTTGTTCAGGATACTTTTAAAAAGTAGAAATTGTTTCGAATTAACTTTTAAAATTCGCAACTTATTTGTAACAAAAGTTTTACAAAATAAAAGAGATTGATCAATTAGTGGGTAATATTCAAATATTAATGTTTGAATTCTTGGGCTCAAGATTCATTAACTTTACGAATGAAACCGCTGTTCTTTAATTACTAAGTAGTCCAAGCCAGTAATGGTACGTTTGCTGATAAATAAATAAAAAGTAGTTCAAGCCACTAATAGTTAGCCGGGTGCAGCTCATTTTGCAAGTAAAATCGGACTTAGGTCAAAACCCGCTTGGACTCGGGTTAACCAGACCGAGCCAAACAAAAATACCGAGCCACTTTTGTAGGACCGTTGAGCCATTTGCCAGCTCTAACTATTATGGGTTTTGTAGTTACCTCTATCATTGCCCGAACCCAGGAGCGGCGGTTGACGGCGTTAACTCCGATGACGGTCTTGTTGGGATGCTTCAAAATCCAGCAGAGGAGCCATATGTGATAAGCCACCATGAGCAAGAAACCTGAAGGAACCAATGTGTAATCAAGAATCTTCCTTTCCATTGTAGAACAAGAAGAAGAAGATCGATGATGATTCAAAAAAATATTATATAGGAGAAATTAAATCAAGATTCTTTGAATGACCCTTTCTTGTTCTTGATCTTGTTTTGGTGTTTCAGTTTCTTGAATATATATATTTCAAGATTCTGAAGAAAATGAAGATCAAGATTGATTCAGATGTGTGAGTTTGTGAAGAAGAAGAAGAAGAAGAAGATAAAGCTTAGCACGGGTTTTCTGTGTGAAAGTGAGAAAATCAAGTGGGATCTTTGTTCTTTTTATAGACCGTTTTGAAGAGGCGCACGCAAAACTTTTAAGGCGAAAGCTGACGTAAAAATAATCAGAATAAGTGCACAAAAGACATTGTTCGATTACATCATATATTGATTGTCGACAACATGTTTACTGCTCATTTTAAGACGTGCATTACTCGGTCGAGTACTATGCATAACTAGATTTTTTAGGAGGGGAAAGATGACTATTATTTTTGGGTCTTTATTATCATGAAGTATTTAAAACAGATTCACGATAAGTATAAGATCAACATTTTTCTATAATCTGAACACGCTCGTAAAATATAGCATGTGGTCAATATGTAATGACAAAGAAGATGAAAAGGAAAGAGAGGTGACTATAATGGAATTCATGTGTGGACTTGGACTCAATATATGTCATGCCATGTTTCCCACTAATCAAAGCTTTTTTTTTTTGTTAATTAATAATTATAGTCATCTTAGTCATATTAGGGTTGCTTCTCTTCTCCCTTTTTAGTCTCAATTTTCTTTATTGTGTGTTTGTTGTCATTTAATCTTCTTTATTTATATATGGCTTGTGCAACTTGTGCTTCAATCTCTAGGGTTAAAGCTAAATTTGGCTAATGAAATGTTGAGTGCTTTTCCAAAACAAAAGTCATCACCAAAGTGTCAAGTAAAAACACAATCCCAAGTGCATTGGTAGGTGGAAAGTCATGTTTAAATGAATTCGTAAAAAGTTACATGAGTTCTTAACAACAAAAACTTTCATCTTATGCGCATATTTTACGCACAAAACGCGCACTCTTTTAGAGTCAGGTTTGGATTCAACATTTATATCCAAACCTTGAAAAACCCTTGTCTCGACTCCGAACTAAAACGTGAATCGAGAAACCTACCAATTTGTTTCCCACCTTTTCTTCGGTCTTTTCGATTGTCTTTTTGCACCAAATTTAAGACTAAACCCTCGGAAATGACCTCTCGCTAAAAAAAGTATACCTGCACGAACTCAAAATCGACTACCTTTAGCAAAACTTATACACATGCCTTGCAATTTAGACTAGAATCCACAAACACTCGAAATTCGACCAACATTAATCAGGTTCAAGTTGCATAAAGCTAAATAAACGTGTTTGATTCGGGGGTTGGATTAGTTGTGTCAATTAAAATTGTAGATCAGACCAAACAAATCAGCGCTCTCTCATCGCCCCACATCTTTCTTTATGTAAAACCCGAAACCTGCGTAGACTCACACATCTTAGCGGTCGGGTTTATATATATTCACTACTTTCTATTCAAAATGGGCTGCTTACAAAACCAAAATGGTGACCTCAAGAAACCAAAGATGTGCTGTACTACATGAACTCTGGTAGGTGCAAGACCACTAGGGTTTCCCACCCAAAATACTCCAGCTTTTTATCATTTTTCAAAAATAAAAACACAGTATTGTTAAAGGTTATGCCCATGAATTAAGCCTTTAGTTAGCACATGGTTGTCACCTTAAAAATAATATAATCTAATCACATTTTTTCAGATAAAGATAGTTTGGCAGAAGTTAATTAATGATAACAATTAACTTGCACATGCACAATTAAGAAATAGATTATGCCAAGTTGCGTCCAATATGAGCATATCGTGGATTACTAGCTCCTACGATTCGAATGCACATCAATTTTTGGGCACCGCTGTTGTCCGCTACATTCAGGTGGTGCATGGTTGTCATCAGGTTGTGCCGTAAGGTCTTGGGTTAAGTCCCGCAACGAGCGCAACCCTCGTGTTTAGTTGCCATCCTTTAGTTTGGAACCCTGAGCAGACTGCCGGTGATAAGTCGGAGGAAGGTGAGGATGACGTAATGCTGAAAATATTTTATTATAGCGTACACTCAAGGAAAACGTCGTATCAAGAATTGAATGCATGCAAAATTTCAATTAGAGGTTGAACCAAAAAATAAAACGAGTTCATCACTATAGACAAAATCATTTACTCTAAAATAATATTTTTCTCGACATATTATATATATTTTTTATTTTGGTGATGTTATTTAATTATGCAAGGCACAAGATCACAATCAAGTTTGTATTAAGAATAATAAATAGGAAATATAAGTTTGGACCGATCCAATATTAATTTCAACCCGTTTGAGACCCAGTAAATATATCAAAGCAATTGCTATTTAGTACTTTTGACTTGGCTCTTGCAGAAGTCGTGCCTATTCATTGAGGTCAAACATTGTTCGGTTGTTGGAGCTGACACGACCTCATATAAGACATTTTTATTACACAAGAGGTTTTTGTAGGAGACGGTAGACCAATATGTGATATGCATCGACCTCAGAGTTAAATTATGCGATGAATTGTATTAGTTTTATGGAAGAGCCATATGTGATAAGAGTTAAAATCAGAATTAGATTATAATACTTTTTTTTTTTTGGTTTTATACCATGGGGTTACTGAGCAGGCTCGCACTTTCGCGATAGGCATCTTTAAGCCATTTGACCATACTCAGACTAATCCTCATTCGAGGCTTGGTCACAATGTTAAGGATTTCTCACCTCTCCCTCATAGGTGTGTTGAGTGGGGATCGAACTCAAAATCTCTTCCCACTCACGCAGCCCCAGCGCACCAACTGCGCCACACCCAGTGGGTGATTATAATACATTTTAACTCTACAAAAACCGACCAACTGCATATAAAATTATTTATAATATATTTTTTTACACTGGTATTGTTGGGCAACGGAAAAGTAGATTTTTCCAGAGTGTTAACTTTCATGAGAAAATTGATAAGAGCATTTGACACATCGAAAAGTGAAATGAAAATGCAGAATTCCGAGTTGTGGAAAGTAAATATTATCATACCGAACAATTCAATTTACCAGAATTTGTTTTTAACCATTTTACCTCATTCTAGCTAAATCTACTGTTTGTAACTTTGTAGAGCTCACTGCTCAGCCTCAGCTTCTGCTTCAACCTTATCAACAAACCAAAACATTTCACAGAAGTTGAGA
>JAYMTF010001481.1:0-23174 GCA_036897485.1 Pelargonium nanum | reverse complement strand
AACCTACATATTTCTCTGCTGAATTCTATCATTTATCTGTTAATCATTGTTACTTTACTTTGCTTTAATTAATCATTAGTTTTCACATCACATCATTGGAAATACTGCTTTTATATTTAGATTACGAATTCATCATATTTGTATACTATCGATCCCGAGTCCCTGAGAATTCGATAATCGGACTCACTTGGAGTCCTATATTACTCGTCGACCCGGTATACTTGCCGCAGACGTAACATTTCTGCCGGATAAACCAATAGCTGATGCACAATGCACAATGCACATAGGAGCGGATCGAGCTTCCACTTCATGGTTAAAGATTGCTCCTGGAACCGAAGCTGAGACCATGGCCAAGAGATAGCTTTGAGTTTCGATAAAAATGGTGTTGTTTATGGCTATGGCTATCCATACGTGCCACCACTACAACAAATTGGGCCAATAATTGCGATTTTTTTGTTGCAGTTTTAAACTGCATGTACATTTGTGCTTTTTATGGGCTTTTTCTACAATTTTCAACTGCAATAAAAGACAATTGTATTTTGAAATTGGGCTTAAACCAATTAATCTACTGGACTAATAAACAAAATAGAATTTAAAAAAGAAGAAGAGAGGTATAAAAACCAGTGTTTTAACTGGCGATCTCTCGATTAGAAAACAAAAAAAATACTCAAAATTAGACAAACGTTCTGACGATCTCTCGATTAGGGCTCTGTACTGGTTCAGATCTGAAAGCTCATCATCTCCATGTCAACCGATTATGGCTCTGTTCCATTAGGTTGATTTTTTTTTTGTCTCTTTTTTTTATTTCCATTTCTTCAATTTTCTCTTCTCCCCTGTATAACTGTTTTGGTATCTGTGGCTGGTTATTTGATTTTTATCATTTTTTTCCGAATAGAATGTATGTTTGGCTGCTGAGAAAACGAAATTACTGGCTTGAATTTTTTTGGACTTTGTGTTTTTCTACCTAGGGTTTGGTGGCTTGTCTCCCAGGATCTTTGTGGAGTACAAAGCAAAAGAGTACAACAAAGCAACGAAGAAGAAGGAGAGATCTCGAAAAATGAGTTGATTTTGGAGCGCCCAGCATCTGAACAGAGTCTTGTTCACAGCTGCCCAAGCTGGAAACCAAACTCTGCCTTGTGCATTCTAATTTTATTAGGTAATTTTCTAAATTTCTCTAAAAAATATTGGAAGTGTGTTTTTTTGGAGGTGTTGGTGCTGATTTTCAATGTTATCTGTTTTTGTTTGTTTATTGGCTAACCCTAATCTATCATTCATTTTAGAGTGTGTAACCAAGGTTCATATCTCTCTCTCACTAGCATTATAATAGTATATTTGAATGTGCTCAAATTTTCAAAATCAGGAAATCTATACTTCTCTGACAAAATTTGATCACTGTAAGCTACATTATATATATGTAATAGTGCCTCAAAATAAAATATATATATGTAATAGAATTAGCATTAGCATGACGATAAATAAATGGAAAAATGCTTCACATTACTTCATTATCTATTCATCTATCATATACTTTTGATATGTTGAAATCATTTGAAGAAAGTTGAAGTTAGGTACTGATCATGCATTAGTCCTCTAGCATATCTGGTCATGTTTCACAATTTCCATGCATTGTTTTTTGTGTGAAAACAGAGCAGATATTCTGTATAGTTTAGCTACTTTTGCAAAGTTTTGTGCAAAAAGGTAATTTACATTCCCTTGACCCTTGGAATAGAAAAGAGGTTATTCCTGAAGATCATCATAATTCTTTATTCTCCAAGGATTTTTTTTTTATGGCTAGGTTTCACAATTCAGGCACACCTTGCTTTTCATATTTGACGGATGATATATCAACACACACCTATAATTAGTGGACACTGAGCACAATACACCTATAATTTCTATTGAGACAATAGAATAATTTAAACTTGAAAGAATTATTAACCAATTTTTAAAGATGGTGTGTATTTGAACATGTGTAGTGATCTCATTTTATAGGGTGAACCTCTACATACAGAAAAAGAAATGAAGACTTAAATGTATCAATTATGAGTTGTGGTTGGATATCGGTGCGTATAGTTTGTGTTACCCATTAACATGCTCATAGCCAAAATGTTAGAATTTGTATCAATTATGAGTTGTGGTTGGAGTAGCGTTGTAGAATTTGCAGCCAAAAGAGCATCTCTGTTACTACTTAAAACGAAGAGACAAAACACAGTAGTGAGGAACAGATGTAAGTAGAAAGGAAATCCCGATTGTATTGTGATGCCATGTCAATGTCAGTGCATTGTTCAGCTAATGATTTTATGGTTGTTCCTTGTGTGTGGGTACATGAGGCAGTTAAAAATAGGCCAGTTCTAAATTTTGCCTATATGTTTCAGCTAATTATTTATTTGCATATATGTGATATTGAATATTAATGCTAGATGCATGTGCATTTCGGATATGTGAGTACCTAGGTGCACCAGGTAGCTTTGAACTTTCTATACTAATAGATTGTGTTATTGTAATTTAAGTTGTACAAGATAGTATCACAAACAGTTCATTAGTTAGAAATCTGTGGTTGATTAAGGGATATTCTGGTGTTTATTTTATTTTGTTGAGTAGTGAATATAATTCAATTTAGGACTAATCTAGCAACAAGAACCTGTCGGCCACATTTGTCAATTTTGTTTCAGTAATTGTGATTGATGCGATCATCATGCCTAGAACTCTAATGGGTGTCAAATGACGTGCATCAACTTGCTCTACTCATTATGTTTTGAACCCCTGTTTCTCATTTTTGCCAAACTCAGGTAAAAGAGAAAATTGAAAAATGGTGGGTTATGAGAATGAATTATAAAGGTGATGGACCTGAGTTTGTTTTGACAGTGTAGGTGATGGAGTTGTTTCTTGGAAATAGCTCCGAAAAGAGTAGTTTAAGGGAGGGCTGGTCGGCTATTGATTGAGCCGAGACATTAACGGTAAGTATATATATAGTTTAGATCAGCATTAGTTTGGGTCTCAGCCAATGTGGAAGATGCAAACAACCAAGTGTCCTACAAGCCAATTTGGAAGATCATTCAATTATAGACAAGTTTAAAAATGTAATATAACTGGTCATCATCCATTTATTTTTTGTCTTGTTGACAAATATGGTTTATTGACTATACAGATGCTACTGGAATTGATCATCAGATTGCGCAGCTTGGCCCCGAACTGTCCTGGGTTATTGTAGTTTCAAAGGTATGATGCATAAGTTAATCCATTTTTTCGATGTTGAACTAGACTCTAAGCATTTATTCTCATATTTGGCTGTGTTCTTATTCTTAAGAATTTATGAGAAATTGTGGCAGCTGGGATAAGTAATTATTAACGCATTTCAAATATTGGTGCATGATCTCTACTCTGCTCCACTATTTATATATATGTTAATGCATGTCCAGTTGTTTAGCAATATGAAGGCAAGCGAATCATGTTCGACAATGCCCTTACCTGCATCATCATCACTCACTTGTAAGTTAAAAACTTGAATCACTTAGATCATGTCCTTACCTGATATGCTCATTTTGATTCTAGCAGTCACTTGGATCGTGTTGGCGCCCTTCCTTACTTCACCCAAGTGTACTGTGGATACAATGGACCAATTTACACGACGGTATGGCTCCCTTTGTATTTGATAAAATGCCTGACTACTAGACTATACTTTGGCATTATGTCTTTATGGTTGGTCATGTGTTTGATAAAATGATAGCTTTGTGCTTTACCAACTAGCATTTTTATTTCTTAAAAATGAACAATTTGAATAGGCATTTAACTAAGCCAGACTGTTTTTATTTGACTTTTTTTGCATTACAGTTATACTATTGGAGCTCACTACTAACCTTAACTTTGTGTTTTAGGTATATTTGACTTGCCCGAGTATTGGAAGTGAACGAGCATTAGGGATAATAACATAAGTTACACTACGGTTTCAGATAATTCAACAACATTAAGTGGTTTGTACTTGTAGTTAATTCTTTGTTTCATATTGTTTTTTTTTTTTCCTCATTTGACTGTTTATTGCACCAAGTATTCTCATAAACAAAATATCAATTGGAAATTACTTTCAATAAATTTAATCATGTTATACAAGTTTGTTAATTTCAATATGGATATTTTGAATTTTAGTAGTTGATTATTGTGAATTTTGGTTAAATGTTTGCAATTAGTTTCAGAAAAGAGAAGACCTGGCAGTTATGATGTGATTTTTGAATTTGAATTGTAATAGATGTCTATTGTTATCAATTTTAATTTTGAGTTTTGGTTCAAATAAATAAATCCATATTTTAAGGCTATGCCTTTTCATTTTTCTAGGTGTTACAAAAAATTTGCTATTAACTAATAACATTTAGTAATAGTTTTTATTATGACAAATAGTATTAAGTATATATACAATAAACTTATTATTATTACACTTTAACTAAAATCTTATAGGTATAATTAACTTTATATAGTTGTTAGAAACTCTAAAATTTCTTCACTTTTTCGATGTGGGAGCAATTTATATATGCACTTCTCACTCCATTCTTTTAAGAGTTTCCGATGTAGGACGTTTGTACTATCTTTTGTTTAATGTGAGATTTTTTTTTTCTCTTTACTATTCCTTACATGTATTTTAGTAATAATAATTTCCATCAACAAATGAATTACAAGTTTGAAATGATGTAATTTGTAATTGTGATTTTAAGTTTAAACTTTATTACATATAGTTGGAATATGACATTTACAACTTATTTTTATTTAGTTTTGTAATTTGTAACTCTAACTTTTGTTTTACAATTTTAACAAGTTTAAATTAAATTTCACACATGCTCGGTTTCAATTAAATTAATAATATATATTCATTTCAAGTTTTTACTAACCCGTGCAACACAGGGGTTCTCACTAGTTATTAATTAAAGTTTGGGACATAAATGGAGGATAAAGACTGCAGTTATGATTTGTAGTAAAAGAGAATGGAAAGCAGTTACAAACTGCAGTAAAAAGACCCGGTAACAGCAGTAATAGACCTTCTGTCGCAGTTCTTAAAATGCAGTATAAAAGCCCAGAACTGCAGCCACTTTATTTAACCACGTAGGCTGATACTGCAGAATGGGTGGGCATTTTTGGGTCTTTATACCGCAGTTTTGGACTGCAACCAATGACCTCATATGTTGTAGTGTGGGTACTCTGAAACTAACATGCATATTATGGACAGCAAATGTCTTGTTTAAGAATGAATGCATTAGATTCAGTACTACTACAATGCATGTTAATGTTGGGGAACAAGAAAAAGAACAAAAGGGTACATTATCATACCCAAGACAAAGGAAGTGATGCCTGTGAGCTGCAAAAATAACAATTTAGATAAGAAACCAGCAATGCTGGTAAAAAGATAAAACCTATAATGATATAGACATCAGAGCAGCACATACTCAGAGATGATGGAAACCTGCGATAACAAAAAGCTGAAATTGAGATAAGCCGTTATTATATATGCAAGAAACTAATTCATATATAGAAATACAAAAGCATATTCTACATACTTTTTCTCGATTAATATTTTATGATTGCTAAAGCTCATTGCAGAAACATGAAAATTCCAAACCCTAAATATATTATTCAAGTTAAGTAGTCAAGTAACTATCTAGAATATTTTTGTAGCTGGTAGAACAATAGTGTAGTTAGGAGAGTTATCTAGAATGTTGGCTAGTCGAAAGAGTTCTCTAGAAAATTGTTGTATCCAGAGATCTTCATTGAGCACTATAAATAGAGATGTAACCTTACCATTTGTAATGAAGTCAAGAATCAAAGTTTCATCTTCCAAAAGAATTGTCTTACCTCTCTAGCTCACAAAAGCCTCCAATACTCTCAAGCACCTTTCCAAATCTCCGAAGAGAGCTCACAAAAGCCTCCAATACTCTCAAGCACCTTTCCAAATCTCCGAATAGAAGTTTCATCTCAATAAGGTTTACAAAATGACCAAAACCCACACAAACAACAAAACCAGGATCGAAAATGAATCGATGAACTATTATAAACGTGAATCAATTCATGAAGAAATGGTGAAATCATAAATAAGGTCTAAAATCGTTCAAAAAATTCAGAATCTCATGGAAGCTAAACTGAGAATTTGAAATTACCATTCGCAACGATTTGAGTTGGAGAAGTCGACGAACAAAGATTAAGGTTTCGACGATTTGAAATTATAGGAAACATAAATGACAAATCAAGAAAAAAAATGGTATTATTATTGAAAGATATATGGTTTCTGGTAATGAAAGAGACAACTAAAAAAAATGCACCACCACCACTTCCGGTGGCCATATGCTTTTAAGTCCTCAACTAAAAGCTTTAGCTGATAGTTGGACCATGTAATAAACCAACTCAACTAAAAGCTTAAGCTGATAGTTGAAAGCTCAATAACAGTTTTACACTCTAACACGCTCACAGTTCATCTCGGCCTATCGCGGCTCAATGTTCCAAGCAAGAACTATGACATCGGGAGATACCTAAAGAAAACAAGAAATGAGTTCATTGAAAAGAACAAGAACAAGAACCAAAAAAAGCTAGAAAAGAAGCAAGAACTCACGTCTCGTGCCTCCTGCAATAAAGCCAAAGGTGGCCTTTGACAAGGACTGAGTCGTGTTTCGCTCCGTCGCAAGTGGAGCAAAACAGTGAATTGACGTCCGCAGGGAGTTCAACGCGGCAATCGTCGTTGGAGCAGAAACGAGGTGGTGGTGGTGCAAGTTCTGCGACTTCTTCGTTTACACCCGCATTGCCATTGTCATTGCCATTAGCCATTTTTTCTGTGCGATAAGATTTGGAGGGGCTTAGGTTATTTGCAGAAGTTGGTGACTGGAGTTGACAGATCACTGTATCACAGCCTCGGGGTGTGGTCAATTTAAAGTAGACCTCACCAAATGGAAAATTGCATTCTTGTAATATCCCCTTCATCACTTCTTTTTGCCACGTCAGCTTCAAAATTTTCCATCTTTCTTGATTTCTTTCTTTTCCAAATAACTACTTATTGCTTAGCTAACAAATTAACCAATCTCATCTCAACTACAATGAATCATTTATCTCAAAATAAAATTTGTAACACCCATCTAGGGCTGTTCACGGGGCGGGGCCCCGCTCTGCTCACCCATTTGCTCGGCTGCCCCGCTCAGAGCGGGTTATGACAATTGGACACCGTTGTCTGTCCGTGAAGACAAAAAATCACGGCGGCTTTTGGTGTGGCGGGGGCAGGCGGGTTGGCGGGGCATACATGCACCGTCCGTGAACTTGTTGAAGTCATAAATATTGAGCAAATAAATAAATTTAAACATATAACAAAGTTACTTTTGTTCATTACTTGTATTGAGAAATGGTCTCAGGCCGTTGGGTTGGGTGTGTCGGTGGTGAGAGAGAGATCAGAGATGAAATGGAATTAGGATTAAAAGAAATGACTCATAAGGATATTATAAATCCTAGGGGTTTCTTACATGTGTATCGGCGGGTTACCTGCGGGTTGGGTTGTATGGCACTGTGGGCTAGCCCATAGAGGAGCGGTGTGGGCTCCATTACACCATTACACTCTAACGGTGTAAAAGGACGGTGTTAAAACGGAGCGGTGACTGAGCGGGTTGAGCGAGTTGAGCGAGTTATTTAACAGCCCTTGACCCATCAAACAAATTCAAACCCAACTCGTACGTACGTGGACCACATTATTTTCTACTAATAGTAAAATTTAACATATAACCCAACTAACTAGAACCCAACGTGACAGGCCCACGTGAAACCGCAATATTGTTGACGTGTACAAAATTAATGATGACTTAATTTGTTAAATAGTTAGACTCAAGTAGTGAGTGTTTAACTAGCTATGGATACCTAATGGCAAGATTCGAGCACAAGCGTTCTAAAATGTGGATTTGGGTGCGTGAACAATGTCATCTACATTCTATAGTGTGCACACGCCCACACACATATTGGTGAACGATTTATCAGTTTCTTTTTGAAGAGTTCCTTAGCTAATTGTTTACGCTTTACTTTGAATTATCAACAATATCTTGAAGATAAGTAGGTTAGAAACTCCTTAATAGCACATGGGGGTTGTAATGGAAGTATCCTAACTCTAACTAACTTATTCTTAATCTTGTCACAATTATTTTGGGACGAAAAATAATTTAAGTTGTTGCTTACCCTTGAATGTCTTATTGGCTTACGTTAATGTATCACATATCAACAAAATGTGAAGTGTATTTTCACTTGATATACTAACTGGGTCATCCATTTATTAGTTAATCCTTTTGAGTTGAAGTTAAGTTTAACATGGTTTAACAAGATATTTAAATAATCAAATCGCTTTGAAGTTGTTAGCTTTCGTACAAAGCGTAAATTGTTCATTTTATAGTACTGTAAGTTTTCGCAAAGACGTCAAACATAGAACTAAACAAATACTGGGTATTGATTTTTGGACTAATATCGCAAAATAATGTTAGAAGTGTATGTTTTGTATGTCTTTAATTTTCCGAAGGGTTCACTCACTTAACGATTTCAAATCAATAATCCTAAATATATGTCACATTATATATATTTATTTATGATTTTCACGTGTTTGATTTCATTTGGAGCTTAATTTGATTATATTTGGCTATTTTAATTTATCTTACTCATTTGAATTGTTCTGTGATTTTCAGTATAATTTTAATGCATGTTAATTTCATGTTCATAAGCATTGTTGGAAGATTCATCATCAACACTTGGTTCATCTTCATTAGTTATTTCTGTTACAAAACTCTTGTTACTTTAAAGATTGTATTTCAATTTATTGATGATATTTATGGATTCAAACATCGTGTTTAATATCTTAATTATTTAATCATGAACTACATTTATAGATAAGGCTTCTTTTTTCTTGTGCATCGGAGAATTATGCTAACCTTTTATGAAATACATGTTGGGTTTTAGTTTGAAACTTGTCCGTTTTGTTGATGGAATTGGTTCCCTCTGTTTGACTTTTGTTTTTGCACCATAACTAGAGGTGGAAGTCGGAAATAGAGCTGACAATTTGGGTTTGGAGTCCGATTTTTTCAGGTTTGAGTTGAAAAAACTCAACTTAAGCTTGCCCTAAAAAAGTGTGCAGGTTGCGGATTAGGTTTAAGATTTTACATATAAAATATGTAGGTTTATGTGAGTTTGTCCGGCCTAAAAATAGATCATACTAATTTTATGCAATCTGAACTTAAAAAATGTTGATCAATTATGGGTGTCTAAGTTTTGGTCCAAATTTCTAGCTTATTTAGGGATAAGTTAGCCCTAGCTCCACCTTCAGCTTATGCATCGTTTTTAGATCTCAAATTGATTCTTGATTTCAAATTGTCAAGCTTTTAATGATTTGTAACCTAGAATTATTTGCGAAAATCACTGTTTGTTCAGGACCCGAAATTCAAGAAAATTTGGAGCTCTGATTTGTGATGTGACACTATTAAAAGAAGACAACCTATTTTTTTACTAGTCAAGAAAATTGCATCACATGTATAATTAATTTCCTCAGAAAAAAAGACATTCAATACATGACAAAAATTTAAAAGAAACAGAAATGCATACGAGGATGATGATAAAGTTTAGTGAGCCTTTCACACCATTTGTGTATGAAATATAAATTTTAAATTTTAAAACTGAAATCAAGAAATTCAACTTTAAACTCACAGTAAACTAAATTATTTGGGATATATCACATTTTCTTGTAACCAAACAAATTAAAATTACATGTAAAAAAAAGTTCTTAACAAACAAAGCACAGAAGGGTTATGATCCAGTACATCAAGGGAGCACAGTATGGTTGATGTGATTGATTTTGGACTTTTGGATTTTTATGATGGAGATGACACAGATGGCCAGAAGGAGAGCAAGGGCAACGTAGGACACAATGAGGGCCCCACTGCCTTGGTCACAGAATTTATCAAGTTTGTCACAAATCTTGGTCCACCTGGCATGTGAATTTCCATTTTTGCCCAGCTCAGCCATGAAAACTGCTGCATTTACCCCAGCTGACACCAGAGCAACTGCCACCTATATTACCATTAAATAAAAGTATAAAACAATATATATTCAGAAAAATAAAATAATACGGAGTAGATAGTTAATGAAAAAGAAAAAGAAAAGGAATAGATATGGTAATTCAAGTTTTAGATCGGATTTGTTTCGGGTAATTGAAAAAGGCTGAAATGAAACTGAATCTAAAAAAATTGTGAATTTTACGTGTAAAACATGTCCATACTAAATTCTAATGATTTACGTAAAACACTAGGCAAATTTCTTGTTATCTTTTGAACAATAGTAGAAAATATAGTGAGGAATAAAACAGGTAATTTGGGTTTCAAGTCGGATTTATTGCGGGTTGAAAAAGCTTCAAATGACCCCGAAACAAAAAAAATGTGAATTTTATGTGTAGAATTTCGAGTCCAGACTAAATTCTAATGATTCACGTAAAACACTAGGTGAATTTCTTTTTATATTTTGAACACATATAAAAATGTATTGAGTTGATTTGACTGAAAGTTTGATAGGGTCTATTTTATGTAGCACAAAATAGTAAAAACACATAATTGGTTTTGCATTCCTACAAGATCGAGTTCAGAATGTCAACTCTAGTTAAGCAAATAAAATGATGTGTGAGTTTATACAACGTTGTCGCAATCAAGTCAAACCAATAAGAAAGTTGTTATAATTTATTGAATTGAGTACGAACGGATCAATTTACTGCACAACCACCATACTAGGTTTGACTTTTTAGTTTGCTTTAAAACATTTTGATTAAAACGTAACGTGTTGTATCAATATCATCTTCTTGTACTAAGACGTATAAAGTAAAACTCCATTCGTCTTAAATGTGTGCGAATTTTTTTAAAAAGAAAAAATTAGTAATTTTTGTATACTTTTTTATAACCCATGAAATGTGTTGTAACAAGTTAATGGATATTATCTATTTTGTTGAATGAATATTATTGATAATTGATGTATAATTAATGTTTTTAAATGAAAGGGAACATTTGATTTAGACCAAAATTGTATGAAAAAATATACATTTATTTTGAAACCTATAGATATAGTATTATTTTTCTGATAAGTAGAGATGTAGTATTATTTTTTCAATGTTAGCTTTATTTACCATTAACATGCTATTATATATATGAAATTGACACTCAACCCCCCAAAATAATTAATGGTAAATTTGTATATGTTGACTTCTCTGGATGTGAAGATATTCAACAGACTTGTATCTTCTCTCTCCATGGAATTTGGAAGTCATTAGCTGTTTTTGTATTGCACCTAATTTTACCCATAATTAATTACAGGATTAGAGAATTTAGAAGCTAGTGAGGAGATAGATGTCACAAGCTATATATTCAATTATTAATTTTTAGGGCATGGGCAAAGCTATTTGAATAGGCATTTTCAGAACACACAATCTTTTTGTTTTGTTTTTCCTATGGACTAGTTTTTTCAAAACAAACTTGCATGCAATTCAAAATTATTTTCTATTGTAGTAAAAGTAATCTGTTTTTAGAGTTGACAATTTGAAATCTAAATCGAGTTGGATATGTAGTACCAAATGTGCGAGTTATCTTATTTGAGGACTAATCGAATCTATTTTGAGTTATTCATATCCGCCGAAAACGTAAGTTAAATGTTGTGAGTGTTCGCGAGTTCAAATTTCTGTTAGAGTTCAAACTTTGGAGTTAGTACAAAGAATTTACCACGGTATCAAAATTAAACATTGAATGAAGAGTTTTAAAGTTGAAAATGTACCATGTCTAAAATGGCAATCATAACAAGGTGAATTCCTTTTGTCTTGAACTTGGGGCCAAGCAAATCCACCACTATCATCACCAACTCATGGAAGCTAGCCATTCCATTTGCTATCACAAAGAACCTTCACATGTCCATCAAATACTCTATATTAGCAATCAATAATCCATAACTTCGTCCTTTTGCAATTTCCATAATTAAGAACATATATATATATAAATTGTATTCTTAACCTTAATATCATAAACTAGAGCCTTATTTAGGGGTGTGCAACAAAATATATTATTATGAGCATGGACGTATCATAATATTTACTCATAGGGGCAAAATTATAGGGAAATAAGAAAATATTTTAAGTTAATGAGACATATTAAAAAAATTCAACATTCAGTGAGGGCAAAATTTGAAAAATAGTAAGAATAAAAATAAAAATAAATAAAAATACACTGTAAATTTTCAATTAAAGAAAAAGTTCAATGGGGCAACTGCCCCCACACCCCCTATTCCTAGATTCGTCCCTGTTATATGAGAAGGGTTAGTAAAATAGCTTACACAAAAGCTGGTGTATGTTGAAACTTGGCATTGAGGGTGGCTTTGATTGGTGTAGTCCCAATAGTAGCAACCACCAAGGTTTTGGTCTCCTTGTTGAGTGCCATTACAAGTGTTGCTGTGGCTGTTGCAAGAAAAGCCACCACCCTCAACACCAACACCACCACCCATTCCTTGGACCTCAATACCTTCAAGGTTGCTTCTGGTTTTTCTCCATTTTCAAGAGATGAAGACATGTTGATAGAAATCTAGAGAGAGATGTGGAAAGAGAAAGGGAGGTGAGTTGTAGAGTGTTGAAGAGAAGATTTGGGTATTTAAAGGGATTGGGAAGTACTATTATGTTTTCAACTAAAGAAAGATAAACTTGGAGGACTTAACAAATGCGTAAATAATGAGTCTGTCTGAGTACTAATGATAACTCGAGTTAATAGTGTACTTAAGATTTTTTTTAGATGTAAAATAGCAGTGGAATTAAATAGAACATCTCAATATTATTGATTAGGGTGACAATGACATGTTTGAAACTTTTCGTCTATTAAACTATTTATCTCAAAGTATTTATGTTTGGTCAAACAGTGAAAAAATCGAGAGAAGACGTGTTTACAAAGAATGACAGAGTCCCGTCTCATAGGAAAAGCATTAAGTGCTCACAATTAAGAGCAACATTGTAAATAATAAATATCTCAACATTATTGTAAATAGTTTTTTTCTTGTACTTGTTTGTGTACCTAAATGTTTCTCTCAAATAAAAATGAAAATTCATAATCGTGAATATGTAAACAATAAAATTGAGATTTTTACACAAAATATTAATGAGAGAATACATTGCTCGAAAAATTAATCAGTCTATCAACATGTTAAAATTTAACTAACTATACAATTAATCACAAATCTAGCAATTATCAATCCTTAAAAGTTTGTACATTTAACTTAAAAAACAATGATGAATATGTTGAGTCCAACAAGGAAGTGATGGTGATTTTACTTTCTTTGGGTGGTCTAACCAATATGTAACCATCAACAAGTAGTGGTTGGGAAATTTCAAAGGCACATGCTTGAGGTTAGATATTAAGTTGTTGACAATTGAGAGAACTAATTGAAGAACTTATTATAGTGCAATTGCAATTAAATATTATATGATTTGCTCACCAAAACTAGAGGAGTATCCTACACACAAACACAATTATATAGAAAAAATTGTCTTTGTTTTTTAGATTTTTTTTTTCTTTCTCTATAGTAAATATTAAACGTTGTCAATACATGTATCATGTCGTTTATATAATATAATAATGCTTATAAAAAAATATAATGACGATTTTTTTTGGTAAATATTGTTTGTGAATATTTGTAAGAGCACTCATTTTAACGTTCAACGATGATAAAACTAGTACATAGAAAAGGTAGAGCAGCGGGTAGCGGGAAAAGAACCCGCATTGTTAACTTGGAAGGTTAGGGGTTATAGTCGACGCTGATTCATCATTTTTAGGTCCAAAAATATTAGCTAAGGTGAAAAAATAGTATACTCATGATTACACGTGGACATTACTTAATGGAACCGTTGACGGAGTATAACGGTGGACATCAAATTGAATTCAAAATTAAAGTTTGGATAACATATCTGGTAGAATAAAAGTTTGGGTGCCAAATTGAGTTTCCAGTATGAGTTTGTGTACCAAATTTGCCTTTAACCCTTTAGAAGATTACCAATATGACATATTTTATGTCTGACAGGGCAGCTCAACAATCTACTATGCTGCTAAAAGAATCGGGCTCACCCAATTGAGTTGCCCTGTAAAGGGTTAAAGAGTCAATTAAAATACAAGCATCTTTAATATTATTATGAATTATGAAGTTGCAGATAGATAAAACTGCTTCTACTTCTGCCTTGTAAGCACTATCAACTAATGAAGGGGAGCTATAACGAGCTAATACACGACCATTTTTATTTTGCATCTCCCAACCAATATCGGCCTTTGCCTGGGAGAAAGACCCTCGCACAAGAAGATAACTTTGGTTGGACTCCGAAAATTTTCCCTCTCTATTTTTGATGTTTCCAGGACATGAACCAGAGAGAGCTTCTTTGATCTCCCTCCCATGAGAAAAGCAGGTTTTTAAGGATGATGTTTTTCTCCTTCCAAATTTTCTATCTTATGAAGTCATCCTAAAGAAAATTGAAATGTTTTAATTCAAGATTGATTTTTTTTATATTTATTTATATATTCTCTATTCAAAGTTTGAAGGCCCAAACCTGCATTTTGGGCCACCCATATCTTAGCCCAATTTAGTTTTCTCGCATTTTCAGTTTTAGCAAATTGGACCGAAACTTTTATTAGTATTTTTACGGGCTTTGGTTACATAAAATAGATCCAATCAAATTTTGGTATAACAAATTATTTAACCCGTAAAACTCAAAACTACTACTTTTTTTAGTTAGGTTACTCACACATTCATAGAACACCATCTAACTAATTTTGAAATGGCCCCGGACAACACAACTCACATTTCAAGCATGTGACCTATTTTTCTCTCTAAAAACTGCAATTTGCATCATTTTGCGTCGAGTTGTCAACTTTATGTGTGTGCAAAAATTCGGTTATTCAATCCGAAATTTCGGATACTATTCGAACAAATATCGAATAAACAGATACCAAATACATGTTTGGAACCATATGATAAATATTTTCGAATACATATCCGAAATCTGTTTGCACACCTCTAGTCAACTAAATTTTTTTAAAAAAACTTCAAATAAAAAGTGTGGAATATAGAAAGATGGCATATTGGTAATTTTGAAACATGTATGCATAACGGCTACTTAGACTGACATCACGCTCTCTTCTTTTCTCTTCTCCGCACTGCTCATAAAACTGCGCAACAGCAAGAGAGGCTCTTCTCTGCAACCCCAAAAAGGAAAGTGAGTGAGATCCACAACAAAAACCCACAAAACCCACAAAAGCACAGAGCTTTTCGAGCTCAAAACCAGACCCAACCATGAACATCTTCAAGAAGAAGACCTCTCCAAAAGGTACCCACAAAACACACTCCTTTTTCCAATTCCTTTTCTTGGGTTTCGATTTTCTTTAATTTTCACTGATCTGGAACTTCCCAATTGTCCTTAGGGTTTTTCCCAACTTGGTTTTGTTTTGTTTGGTGATTTGATTTTAAAAATTGTAGCTTTAATTTTCCTGGTGCTGTTTGGTAGATGGGAAAATGGGGGGAGAGGTAGGTAGCAGTTGAGTTTAAATGTTAAATCATTTATGTTTCCAACTAGGGTTTTGTTTGATGGTTCTGTTTTGTTGTTAGATTTGTTACAATTTGTAGCTTCAGTTTTAGTGGTACTGTTTGGCAGCTGAGAAAATGGGGGAAAAGGCACAAACTAGATAGTAACTGAACTGTAGAGCTTGCAATTCATGTTTTAGGTCGGGTTGAAAATGCCCAACTTAAACCCAACCCACAAGAGGTGCAGGTTCGTCCGAGTTTCAACTTTGGGGCTGCAGGTCAGGTCGTGTTGCTGGTTTGCCCAGCCCGACCTGAAAATTAATAGAATGTGTTTAAGCTACCCGAGCTTGTAAAAAATGCTGGTCGTGGGTAAAAAATGCTTAATCTGTTTATCATTGATTCGGGTTTCAGGTGCCCGCGGATTTGGTCCGTTTTCAAATTTGTAGCTTAGCTGTAGTGGTACTATTTGGTAGCTGAGAAAATGGTCCATTTTCAAATTTGCAATTCATGTTTTAGGTCGGGTTCGTCCGAGTTTTAACTTTGGGGCTGCAGGTCAGGTCGTGTTGCTGGTTTTCCCAGCCCGACCTGAAAAATAATAGAATGTGTTTAAGCTACCTGAGCCTGTAAAAAATGTGGGTTGGTTTGGATGTGACCGCGGATTCGGATAAAAAATTACAGCTCTACTGAAATGCTTAATCTGTTTATCATTGATTCGGGTTTCAGGTTCCCGTGGTTTTGATCCGTTTTCAAATTTGTAGCTTAGCTGTAGTGGTACTCTTTGGTAGCTGAGAAAATGAGGGAGAGGCACATACATTTGAACTGAAATGTTTAATCATTGACATTCATACTTAATATTGAATCTTTTTAGTATTTTTGTTGCTTTGGACTTGAAGAACCGAAATGCATTACTCTTAACTCTACTTGTGTTTTTTGTTTTCCGGAAGCCGGATAAAGATTGGGTTTTGTTATGCCTTACTGGTTTGCAGTTTAATGGATCTGAACTAATATTATGTTTCAACAGATGCTCTGCGGACTAGCAAAAGAGAAATGGCTGTTGCAACGAGGGGTATGGATTTTTCTTTCTTTATATAAGAGAGTTCTTTTCATTTTCATGTGATAATCTAAACAGTGCAATTGAAAAGTATACGAACGATTAATTAATTTTATAGATAATTCAGCTAAACTCTTGTGTCCGTTGGTAAATCCCAACATTTAAGGGTGTTTGGCAACACGGCTCATAAGTAAGAAGTTATAATTGCTTGCTAACAAAAGCAAGAAAGCTCTTTCTGTGTCATAAATGAAAAAATAAAAATACTTTTTTATGAGTATCGATGCTGTTATTCTCGCCAAGTGCTTTTATTTTTCTTGTTTTTCTTATGTGTAGGTATTGAACGGGAGATTGCGTCACTGCAGTTGGAGGTATGTTACTAAAGCCAATCACATCATTGCTGATGGTATCAGTCAAATTACATTTTCCAAATCTGACTCTGGCATTCACTTTTAGGAGAAGAAATTGGTAGCAGAGATCAAGAAAACGGCAAAAACAGGCAATGAGGCAAGTTTATTTTTTTTGGCTTTGATATTTATCACCTGTAATGACACCATATGGATTTACACTATTGTTTTATACAAAGCAAAATGGTGCCCTTAGAATTTTTTTTTCTTTTCAATTTATGAAACCGGTTTGTGTTAGCACAAGATATGCTTTGGGATATTTAGAGCTGGTCGTTTGTGTATGCATGCCGTGCTGAAGGTTAACCATGTTATATGGGCCTATACGAAAACATCAAGTTTGACTAAACGGATTTGGATGACATGACACCACAATCTAACTTGTTTTTCACGATAAGACCAACATGCTTGACGTGACACCCCCTAAAAAGATTAAATATCACTAATTTAGCCTGTTTAACGAAATTATGTTAACTAGCTAGGTTTTTGTATGGGTTAATTTACAATTGTAACCCCCTAAGTGTGCATGTTGGTGTTGTTCGGTGTGCTACAACACTATTAACTAATCATGAATGCGTGTTTTTGAGGCTCAACACAAGCGCGACATGATTATTAAATGTGTTGGGTACTTCAAAACAAACACTGAACGATTAAAAAATGAATGAGCCCAAACACGCCTATTTCGAGTCGTGTCATATGTTAAGACCCAAATCGTTAACTCTAGATATGATGATAATAGTTTCGTGCCTTTAATGTGTTTTCCTCTAGAGTGACGAGCCTGTACTTTTGGTATGGAAACCAGTTCATTTTCAAAATATAGTTTTATACTTTAATTTCATTTGTTGTCTATATGCACCATCCAGGCTGCAACAAAAATCTTGGCTCGTCAACTAGTTCGGCTCCGTCAACAAATTACTCATTTGCAGGGAAGTCGAGCCCAGATCAGGGGTGTAGCTACACATACACAGGTTGCCGTCTTTGCACAATCTTGATTATGAAGTGATATGAATTTGTGTCTCATCATTCTTTTCTTTTTGTAAATATTTATCCTTGTTTCATTCACAGGCACTCTACGCCAGCACTTCAATTTCTACCGGGATGAAAGGTGCAACTAAAGCAATGTCTGCAATGAACAAGGTATACTTTCAATTTTTACGAGTTAGGAGATGTGTGAATTCATCAAAATTAGCCTCTACACGTCTTTGACTTTTATATATAAACTCGGGTAACGATTGAATTAGAATTTGTGTTCATCATATTTGGATGAGGACTTTTTTATCATGAAAATGACTTTGAAATCCTGTTCCCATTCTTGATTGTCATTTTTGTTCCAATTCTTTTGATCCAATTCTTTTGATCCAAACAATACCTTAGTTCAGAACACTATTTGTTCTCTGCCAAACTCTTTAGTTCGTTTTGATATCGATTGCCAAGTACATCTACTTTTCACTTTCAGCAAATGGCCCCTGCAAAACAAGCTAAAGTGATTAGGGAATTCCAGAAGCAGTCCGCACAAATGGATATGACGGTAATGTTGACTATTATCCACAATAATTTCCTATTTTAATTTTGTTTGTTGATATTTCTGAGATAAACCCCGAGGTCAAATATCGAGTCTGTTGCCTTTATGCAGATTGAGATGATGTCAGAGTCTATTGATGAAACCTTGGACAAAGATGAAGCTGAAGAGGAAACGGAGGAGCTCACCAACCAGGTCACATATCCACTCTATAATTTTAGTTCCTTTCGTTATCATTATCAATTGTTCTGGCGCAATGGTGAGGTTGTTGCCTTTGTGACCTTGAAGTCATGGGTTCAAGTTCTCTGAACAAAAATTACCTTTAGACCCCACAATGGTGGGAGTCTCGTGCACTGGGCCGCTCTCGTAGTTCATAAAAGCGAGTCCCACTTCATATCGTCTCTTGTTTTTCCCCACATGGCAAGAGTCTCGTGCATTAGGCCGCTCTTGTAGTTCATAGAAGCGAGTCTCACTTCATATTGTCTCAAGATTGCCCCACAATGGTGGGAGTCTCGTGCATTGGGCTGCTCCTATAGTTCATAGAAGCGAGTCCTGCTTCATATCGTCTCTTGTTTGTCCCCACAATGGTGGGAGTCTCATGAATTGGGCCGCTCTTGTAGATCACAGAAGCGAGTCCCCACTTCATATCGTCTCCTGTTTGTCTCTAAATTTCACGTTTTTTTTGTTTGTTTGTAGGTGCTTGATGAGATTGGTGTGGATATTGCATCCCAGGTTAGTCTGATATTAAGATATTGAAGCTTCACACAAATTTGTTAATTTCGTCGACTGTTATTTTCGTTAATATAGACAACCTTGTAATTTTTGCCCTTGATCTTAACAGTTATCTTCAGCTCCGAAGGGTCGTATTGCATCAAGGAATGCTGGAAATGCCGTTATAAGGTATATATCGCTACGTGCATTTCAATTTAATTTGTGTTTCGTTCCCATTTCTTCTGTTTCTCATTTTCTTTTCACATTTTGTTTTGCTCGTTATGCAGCAACGAATCGACTAATGTCGACGACCTTGAAAAGAGGCTGGCTTCCCTTCGACGCACATAAACATACGAAAGCTGGTTTTTATTGTGCAAATTATAGTATTTTGGTTCCATGTAAAGTTAACCGTACGCGTACTTAAGAACCCTAATGTTGAGGATTTCACATATTACTTGTTCTTATTTTCCAGGCTAAATGGTTATAAATGTTGTAATAGTTGTTGTAATTTTGATTTGATGATCAATTTAGTTATCATTTTTGTATTAGTTGGTATTCTACATTGAGCTATGTCGCGAACACGATACTATTTAAGTCTATTCGAACACGACATTTCTGTAACTGTGTTGTGTTGAAATGGTAAAAAACAAACAGACGATATAATAACAATATTAATGCGAAAATAACATATCAACGTTATTAAACAATAACATTTGTTAGTCAGTTATTAATATTTTGTATGCCTCTCTCATTTAATTTCTTTTCATCTCATCTTCTCTATTCCGCTTGCAAGTTCGAGCTCATTGTCTAAATTTGTCGTGAAACAAATAATAAGACATGATAACACGATTATTAGAACTTATAGTAACCTATACAATACATATGTAACCTCTAACACAACACACTAACAAAATTACAAGCTCTAGGTGTAACCTGTCTTACATTTTTAACTAATATTTAATTTTATAATAAAACAAATATTTAAATATGATAAATTTCTTTGAAATCAAATAGATTAGATTAAGACCCATTTTTAAGCATATTTGATTTTTGAATAATTTGAAGAAGTGTTCCAATAAGATTTGATTCAGATAAAATAAGATTAGATTGAGAGTTTTTCTTAACAAAAGAAAGTACAAGTCAACATTGGATTTAATTTTTAAATACTAATTAAAACAAAAATCTCCAAATTTTTATATCACAATAATCTACTTATAAGTTAAAACTATAATATATAGAGTTAACAATTTATATTTTGAATATAGTCGAATTGAAAAATTTCAAGTTCAAAATATTAAAAGTGTGAGTTGCAAATTTTACATATAAAATAACTTTGTTTCATTTAATTTTAAATTAATAAAAAAAATACAAAGAAAATTATAAAAACAGCTCTTTCAATCCCAATTAGGTCAACAGAAAAAAACTTTAAATTCCAAAAACAAATGGAAACAACAAACGTAAAATAATAATAGTAATAAAGAAGTAAACTTTTTCTGGTTCGTTATCTTATTTTACATCCAAATTCGATCAAAACACGAACCATTTTCAGAAACAAAATTAACCCAAAATTGTTTTCTTTGATTTGACCCAAATCCCAAAAAACAATTTTTATTTTCTTCCCTATTTTTCGAATATCGAACCCTAAAATCTCCGCATATCTGTTTGGTTTTGTCAACAGAATTTCCGCGAAAACGCCGATTCTTTCAAAGCTATAAGGTGAGCTCTGGACCCATATTGTGAATTTGAGTGTGTGTTCTTCGATTTCGCGCTTTAATTTGATCTGGGTTTCGATTGTTTTTTCATTTCGCAGAATTTAGACTTCAATTTGGATATTGGGGCTGGTTTTGTTGAAGCAGCACAGGTAAATTTTATTTTTTGTTGAATTCATGTTGGAAAGACTAACTTTGGAATAATTTCTCTTTAATCTTTGAGTTTTGGATTCTTGATGTGAATTTTTTTTTGTTCTTGCATGCATATGATTTAGGTGAAATTGGGAATTAATATATCTTTGTTCTTTGAATTTTTGAAACCCAATTATTTGCATTGAGGCTTTAACCTAAGTGTTTCTATGTTTTGATCATGGGATTGTTGCTACATTGGCTCCTGCTTTGCTGGATAATCTTGTGTTTAAGTACGTTGTTTGTAATGAGCATACAGGTTTCTAGTATATGCTTTTATTAGCTTTGATTATATTTTTACGTGAGAGGGCGCGGAGATGTTAAGTTAGATTGGATTTACGAGAGGGATATGAAAAGTTTGTGACTTTGTAGGGCATATTGGCTAATCGGTTTTGTAGTTTACAACTTTACATATAACGGAATGCTATATATTGCTCAATTTCTCTTCAATTAAGTCACTTGGTGATGCCTAATCACGGAGATGTTAAATTAATTTGATTTACAAGAGAGATTTGAGAAGTTTGTGACTTTTTAGAGCTAATCGCATTTGTCGTTTACTTGGAATGGAATACTATATATTTCTCATTTGGTCTTCCATTAAGTTACTTGATAACGCCTAATTATGCGGACTTGGTGGAACTGCAGCTATGCAGAGCCAGCTCATGTGTAGTGGGTGTAGGAGCATCCTTCTTTATCCAAGAGGAGCTACAAATGTTTGTTGTGCATTATGTAATGCAATTACCTCGGTCCCTCCTCCTGGTATGTTTCTTTGCCACTTTATTAGTTGTAATCGCAAATTTGAGCGAACATGTTGTCTAGATGAATGGATTTGTTTTTTTTATTTCATATTGATCAATTACCGAAGAGGCACGAAGGAATGAAGAAAAACTTGTTTGCAATTGGAGCTAAAGATTATATGAACTTATGATTAAGAATTAATTGAATTGTTCTGGCTGATGATATAGGTCATAGATGTATATATGAAAAGTGTAGTTTTGAGGTTAGAAGTTTGCATTTTTCTCACAAGTAATGAATAACACGGTGGTTCCACGTCATTAATCGTTATTATCATGCCAAGTTTACAAATCCACTCAATCAGTATAACCGTCTGTTAGAGCTGGCTATTTGGACATGAATTCGTGGGTACTCGAAATCCCACCCACATTTTTGCAGCATACAATAGACACTTTTAATTTTTAGTACGTGTTTACCATGGGAGAAATTCGTATCAGTTTGGGCAACGCATGCATTTTCTTTGTAAAACTTGTAACCTGCATGAACCCGCATCTCTTGTGGATCGGTTTTGGGTTAGGGTTTTTCAACCCAAACTTGAAAAACCAACCTGAACCCCGAATTGTCAATTCTATTATCTGTTAATGCCAGCTAGTATATATGCAACTCTTTTGCTTTATTTGAGGTATGAGTGAAAGACATGCTTTTTTGAAGTTTGAATGTTATAGTAAGCTGTTCTAAGGCAAGATTGATGGTCCAAGATGATTTCTATTCTTTCAAGTTGCGTAATAGTGAATAAGTGAATTACAACTCAAGTAAGCTAGTTTTCTCGTTAGGCTGTCTCGATATTTCAAACTTCACTATGTTATGCCGTCTCATATTCCATTTCAACCTCACTCGTGACTTGTCCAATCCTCCAAAATCAATAATGTAGTTCAAACCTTCACATGCAACTAGCATGAGAGCTAATACGTAGGACATGAGCTATTAGCATCTATGATGCACAAACACTCTCATCTTCACAACATATTCTTGTTCGACTCGCATCCTAGCCTTTGGCACTCGAAAAATTGTTCGGATACATGTCCTCCATTTTTTAAATAAAATTTTCATTAGACACGTGTCCCCCGTTTTTTCTAAACAATGAATTAATAGAACACATGTCCGACACGCTAAAACACGTTAATTAGCATGATGAAAGAACGTTAGAACATTTGAACAAATGTATGGCTCATTTATTTTTCTTAAATTTATATTTCTCATGCTCTCATATTTAAGAAAAGGCACATTGAACAAAATAA
>JAYMTF010001480.1:0-23175 GCA_036897485.1 Pelargonium nanum | reverse complement strand
GTGTAGATTACGTCCCACGCTACGATCAACCGAAACGATTCGTCGAATCGCTCGGTAGCATTACGAATTGCAAATCATAGAAATTCCAACTAAACATCATATTATCACATCTTTGATTTCATTTACAAAATTACACAATCATCACATCCCAACCACAAATGAACTTAGCCAATTAACATACTCATAGACAATATGCAATTGAATAAATTACAAACCAATTTGCTAAACATGTTCACCAACAATCAAACATTCAAATCAATATTAAAATGAATTTTGGATTACAATCTTGACAAATATCTAAAGCAAAACAGAAAGCAACTAAAGTTCAATGTGACTTACAACCCTAAAAAAGGGAGTAGAGGTATAAAAATGGAGATTGGTGATGACGATCACCAATCTAACTCCCGAAATTCGTCACTCTTCGGGCTCCTTAGTGCTCTGACCTCTCCTCCTCTTTTTCTCACTCTAAGGCTGCTGGAAATGAAGCTTGGCGGCTGGAAAACCTAACCTCCCTAAATGAGATCAAAATGTTCTATTTTATAGATACTGCAGCAATTTTTTTGCACAGAATTGGACCTTTGAACGAACGTTTCAAGGCCCAAACGACATTAGAAAAATGTGGACGACCACTCGTTGGAAATCCTAAGAAGTCCTCTTCAACTTTGATGAAGGCATCAACTCAATCCGGGTTGGTCTAGATGATAAAATTCCAAAATTACCTTTCAAAGGTCATTCTGTCAGCATTGCGAATTTCACCAAAACTTTCCATTTTTGAATTGGTCCTTTGTTGACCTACATTGAATAGCTAAATGGAGATATTTTCTCCACAACTAACTCCACACATTGACCTTTTGAGTGGAGAGATTTTCTTCACTATTAACTCCACGCGTTTTGACTTTCGGTTGACTTCCAAGAGCGTCGTGGCATTGGCTCTCTGCGTTGCGGCGCTGCTTCCAATTGAACGCTTTTTGACTTATTTTTCCAAATTCCGAGCTCCCCTCCTTGACGGATTTTGCTTTTCCAACCTAAAATGAACGTAGACAATACCACAAGCGTAATATCCACCAACCTCATGCCAAACATGTGCTAAACTCTATTCACCATCTCTTCAAACACTTGAACAAGTACCTACATATGACAAAGATAGTAAAAGCATATTACTACTTATCTAACAATGATATATACACTTTTTATTTGTGTACATGTTTTTCTCATAACTTTTTTCTTGTTTGATATGAATACTCATTGTCTTTGTGTACGACTACTAATATCCTCAAAGATTTCATTCAAAAGTCAGTTCCAAGAGTCCTTGTTTTTCTCTTCAGCCGCCGCAAAATAGAGAGGGGGGGGGGGCATGTTATTATTTTCATCCTTTTTGATGACTGACAAAATTTGGCCTCATATACTCCTCTTAATTGACAACCATCTACGACAATGAAGGGTCTACAACTTGGTATAAAAACCAACGTTGTGAGCTTTTAACCTGTAATAGAGCCTATTCAATCTTTCATCCTCCAACTACATAGTACACTTCGAATTTGGTTGGAAAAAGGTCCCCAGAGATCTCTGTACTATCCCATTTGTTCCATGGGGGTCCTTGTACTTTGTTTTGTTCCCACGAGGTCATAGTAGCTCAATTATTGTTCTAGCGAGATCTATTATATCAATTTCTCTAACGGTTCCGTTAACTCCGTCTGACGTGTTAAATTTCACTTATGCCACGTAAGCTGACGAACGCGTGGTCATTCGCTGGCATGGACAAGTGAAACGCATGTGATTTTCACGTGCATGTTTTTTCGACCCCCTAAACAGTTGTCATCTTCTCTTTCCTCCATCTCCATGAAAATCACACTGTTCAATCTACAAGCGTGGAGTGTTTCTTTGCTTCCATATCTATACCAACGATGGAGAAAAATCGTTTCAGACACACCTACCAATCATGTTCCGGAGGTGCTCGAGCCTTATCGTTTCAGACACACCTACCAATCAAATCTTGGGGTAAGATTGTTGTCACTACAACATGTTTGATTAACATAATGTCAATTTATGTGTTCAACGATCAAGTGCCATTGGGGATGTTACTTAACAAAAGTATAATACATCATCATGAAAGATCCTTTACATGTTTATGTTATGTACACCAAGTTAAAAATTGATGAAAAGATTTCTTCCCCGACACATCTTCAAGGAATATTGGGCTTGTATACATCTCACAATGTCCAGTTCTGAAAAGACAATTTTCTTTTTTATAGGAATAGAAAAATTCAAAGTTGGGCCCGACAACTCCAACCCATATACATATTAATGATGAGTTTTTTTTTATAAAAAATAAATTAATGATGAGTTAAACAATACCTCAAAGGTTGGAACTCATGCATATAGAGTTGCAAGAAAGAGTAACTGAGCTCTCTGACACCATCACCATCAGATGAAAACCTAACAACACCCTCAAGACGAAGTCTCGGAGGTTATTAAGAACCCGTTTAATTGCAGAAAATAGTTTCATTTTCTTGTTTTCAATTCTAGTTGTTATTTATAAGAAATTTGGTGAATTTATAAAATTTATTTAGTTGTAACATTTTCTATTTTTTTTTTAATTTCAAGTCAAAATTAGAACAGTGCAAAATAAAAATACTCTATAACTAATCATAACCTTAGCTCGACCATTGGTGGGACGGTCGAGTTAAGGGGTGATGTGAACTGTTTCTCTATAACTATTTTCACGCAGCGTTTTGGTGGGGCGGCGAACTGGGGTGACGTGGAGCCCATCCGAGTACGTGGTAGTTGACGTGGAGGGAAAGGATGACGTGACAGTCTTGAACTTGCAGTAGCCGGTTGCGAGGACCAAATTAAAAAAAAAGAAGTGAAACTTTAATGACCTAAAAACCATATGTTTTTAAAACTAAATATAAAAAGAAAAAAAAAAAAAAAAAAAAAAAGAGAGCAAGTGTGAACTACTCTAAGCATTTTGGGGGTTACACTCGTGGGATTTGGTATTATAATCGGAAACGGAGGTGATGGATTGGGGGTTTAAAAGAGAGCGGGGTTTGGGGATTGTTTAAAATCCAAGTCCTTCACTGAACCCTCAAAATCACAGCTCGATGGAGGTCCCCAAAGACCAAATCACCACCCTCCTCGACCTAGGCCTCCACTCTTCCGCCCAAATTCTCGTAACTTTCTCTCTCTCTCCCTCTCCATTTTCTACAATCTCAACAAAACATACGATTCTTGCTTAATTCATTCATTTTGTGCAGGGTTGTTTCCTCGTCTCTTCTTCCTCTGTCAATCCCGAAACCACCCCACACCTCAAATCTGAAAGCCTGGTCTGTATTTCATTTTGATCTACCCATTTCATTTGCGGTATCAGTATATCATTTTTTATTTTGTTGCAGGTGCTTCTTGGTGACGCTTTGTTTCGCGACAGAGAGTATCGCAGAGCAATAGTAAGCATCTACCTCCCACTCTTTTTATTTAGTGAACTTGTGCTAAATACAAGCAAACCCCATTTTGTTTCATGCCGGAATTTGCTTCCTATATTCTTCTAATAGCATGAAATCTTTCATCATTTCCGGAAAAATAAACGAATGATTGTGGCTTGCTTTTCTCCAACAAACCTGTACCTTAATCAACCGGGAATTGTAACTAAATTCATCACTGTAGGAATAGATAAGAGGTTTTAGTTTTTCCGACCGGCCATTAGTTCAAGTAGGATATACTCGCTCTAACTCCATGATCATGTGCTCTTATGAGACTGTCCTCATACTGCTTAATCTTAGTTGCAACTCCACACTTGCTATTGTTGAGAGCCATTAGAACTTGGAAGCGGTACCATTCGATGCAACCTCAAACCTTTCCTTGCCATTCTCTTACTCGCTGAATAGAACATATTCAATTTCCCCTAATCCTTTATTAGAAAACCAGTATTGTTGCTAAGATTGTAATAAAATAATAAACTTCAAAACCATATTTGTCTAGAAGTGAATTAGCTCCAATCCACCCAAGCATTAAAACCACCTCGAACGACCAAGGCTGACCGGTTACAATCGCCATCAATTCCTTCACCTCTAGAGGCAAATATCATAGTAAGACCATATTCATTGCATCACTATCTGCAAATGCCTGACAAATTGTAGGTATATGGGTAGGAGTAGAACATAATATAACTCCACTATGTACCACACCCTCTTGCTACAACTACAAACTGACATGTCCTTTGTTTTCCTATTTGAAACTAACCTTATTCGCAAAGTTTAGCTGATTACCCATAACTTAGCCTCTGCAACTAGAAATACACCAATCCATTGTATGATTCCATACAGTAAGTCGCTGGCCAATTAACTATTCCACAAGGCCTTCTAGCTATAGTTTCCAAGTATGAAGTGAGTTTGACAGAGTTGTTCAAATTGGTCAACCTCGTTTGTACAAATATCATTCACCCAACAAGTAAATAGAATGAACCAAATTACAATTTGTTATCACAACCTTCTGCCCATATTTCAAAATTTTATATAAGATTATAAGCTCAAGAATCATAGCATTACTAGCTCTCTAATCTCTATAACCTTTCATCGAAAACCTTTTGCGTACCCCTGGTCTCCTTACTTTGGTTGAACACCCCCCTCCCCACTTTAATCCATGTTGTTCTCAATGTTATTGTTATTTGTCAAACACTCGAGGAGCACTCCTTTCTTAATAAAAAAAAATATTAAAGTCCCCTAGAAAGTTATCTTTACTACTATTTCGTAAGCCATCCAGTTACAACTTTTTGACATGAACCAAAATTTAATCCATATGCCTTGTCTCACACCTGTATTGCTATTGTCTTCCATTACTTTTCTTGTACCTCCTTTAGTTACCACATCTCCCTTTCTTGAGCTTCCTTTCATTGTTGGGTTTTTGTTCAACATCCTTCCATCGCATCAACCTCTGTTATAAATTATTGACGAGTGCTTGTGCGTTAGTCACCGTAAAAGTAGAAGGGTGGTGCGACTATGATACCACTAATAAGCACGGGATAGCAGAAATGTAGAAAATAACACAAAATCAGAGTTCTTTATGCTTTATTTCTCAATGTATCTCCCTCTATAGCTTCCTTTCCCTATACATTCCACTTTCATCATCTTCTCATGACCTCTATGATGTCCCTCTCCCCCTTATTTATGCCCTCTTGTAGCTCTTTCTCACAGACCATACTCACACATTCCCCAATTGTACTGGCAATTCGGGTCTGGACCCACGGTCTGACCTGCGTATATGCTAGGTTCGGGTCTAGGAAATATAGCCCACACTTATGCGGGTGTGGGTATGGTCGGGCCAAGTGCAATTACGGGTTGGGTCGGCCTAACCTGACAGATTCACTGGCACCTGCACAAAAAGCCTTTTGATTTTTTAGTTTTCCTTATATTCTTCTACTTTCATTCGAGTGCTGACTTTCAACCACTTCAACTCCGCACGCACAAGGATAAACTACATCTATAACTTGAAGGTTGGAGAGAATGGCCAGAAACTCACTTGGGAGGTAAGGGGCAGCCATGATGGCCTCTTCATACAACAAAACATGGCACTTGTCTTCTCCGATGGAGATCAGAAAGAACTAAAACTCCAAGTCACAAGTCGGATATTGAAAGGACAACACAACAAAACCCAGATGGTGGAGCATGTATACCAAATCTCTGTAGTTCAAAAATGAAAATTGACAATCTTTCTCTCATTGTTTAATAAACTTCATTTCTTCCATGTTGTTGAATATTTGAGATATATACGAGTTCTATGTGTTCAGTATGCTACAAAAATTTGAAGATGTCTGTGAGAATCAAGCTCTCAAGGATTAAGAGTCGCTAAGACAAGCTATACTATCTCTTCAAATTGCCATTTTAATTCTGAAAGAAAAGAAAGCCGCAAAGAACCTGCACACATGCGAGGTGAGTTAGGGCCACCCATTTTAACCCGAACCCACACTTGACCTGACTCACAACTCAAATTGCAAGTACTACGCCCCAATAACATAATTTCTCCAGCCAATCACAATTGTTGCTGCTTAGTTTAATTGAGTATTGAAATAACCTTACTACCTTGGAACTAGTTACAACAAAATAATGCTCCCTCGTCGTTGTTTCAGAATCCACCCATATTAGTACCTTAGACATAACATCATTATTACTCATTGCAACTTCTCTTCTCTCTCATATATGATCTTTTAAAGGACCTTTGCGCATATGTGTTATTACATTGTTTTTTTTTTCATTATGTTTAATTATTTCAAGTCATGGATTTTGAGATTATAGAGAAACCGGAGAATCATTCTTTTGTTTGTTATTTGTCCATGTTTGTTCATAGCACACATACAAGCAAGCCTTGCAATACTACAAGATTATTCCTAAGCAAAACTCTACAACATTGAGAAGTTCATTGTCTACATCAAACAGATCATCCTCTCCAAGTTCTTTTAACGTTTCAACGATTAATGAAAATGAGGTAGATTAGTCTCATTCTTGTATTTGTATACGTGATATAGAGCATATAAATTGCTGTTTTTTCTTCATTTTATTTGGCAAGTTTTATTGTCAAATTATAACTTGAGTGTTGCCCTCTTATATATGATAGGTGAAGTTCAAAGTCGCCTCCTGCCATTATGCTCTAAGTGAGAATAGAGCAGCATTGAGTGAGGTATGCTTGCTCACTAATTTACAGTGCATTTCAGTTTAGTTCTACTGTAAGCTTGATGTTTACTACTTGGGCAGTTTCATATTGGGTGTGTCATAAATTTAAACTCAGTGTTGCCTACTGAGTATTTCTTTGACACAAGCCACACACACATACACACACACACACTAATGAACAGAGACAGATCTACCATCATGGCTGTAGAGGACTAGAGGCAGTTGCCCCCACTGTTTTATTTTTTTTGGTGTAAAATATACACTTTATTTTTCTTATTTGTCCATACTGAACAGAGACGGATTTATCCTGACTATTTTTCATATTTACTCCCGCTAAGATTTTGAAATTTTGTACTATACCCCCGTGAGTTTAAAAAAATTTCATCATAGTTTGCATGATTTTTATCAGTACGTACGTCAATATTCCCTTCACGTGGACCAAGAATTACATGGACATACAACACAACTGGGTCACACGCTTAAGACCGAACTTTGATAACATGTGAAAAACATAGAAGAGGGAGAATATTTTTGTGTGTTTATTCATAGACTTAGAACCCCTATATTGGATTAATAGGCTCTTCAATGAAAATCTCTCAATCAAATACCTAATATACATCAATCTAATTTCTATTCTGCGATTAGCACATAGCCACATATCATATGAATCCAAATGCTAAAGATATTCTGTGTGAAGGGGAGCCAGTGGTAGACACTAGACGATATTGCAGAAAATTGAACTATCTCTTTATTATTCAATCAAAATTTTTATTTGAAGTTTTGTTTGTTAGTTCCTGCAGTCTTGATGTGACGGTTGTCGGGTTGCTGTGGTATACATACTTAGGTACATTAAAGGAGGTCTATACCAAAGATCTCTTTATGAAAATAAGGGATATACTCAGGTCATTGGGTGTTCAAATGTAGACTGGGTGTCTTGTAAACGTAAAATGTAGGATGTTGTCAAGTTTAGTACAAAAGCCGAATATTGTGACTTTGGACACTTGTGAATTTATATAGTTGGAACTTGAAACAATTATTTCAAGAATTGAACTTTGGCGAGCTCATTTGGATGAAAATGATATGTGATAATTAAGCGACATTACACATTGCAACAATCCTGTTTTTCATCAAATGATCAATCAAGCATGTAGAAATCTATTTATTATATTATCAGAAAATAGATTTTGTCTAAGTGTATTACTCCTAGCTTCGTCAATTCAAAAGGATCAATTGGCTGATAGATGCCTTTTCTAAATCTCTCCTAAGGGCTCACATCAGTGGTTTGGTATGATTAGACATATTAGGTATCGATGCAAATAATATGAGATAGGTATACCGTGTGCATGAGTGCGGTTCAAATAGAACTATTCTTCACTTTGTCTTTTGCTTGTGTTCATGGAGACCAAGAGTCTCTGGGTTGATTTTCTATTCTGTCTTTTTTAACTTAGCCACTTTATATATCAAATTTCAGTCCTAATTTTCTGTTTACCTTGCACTTCCATCACATCCTTTTCGCAGATGGAGGGAATTCCTAGTAAAGCTAGAAATTTGCAGATGAGTCTATTAATGGCAAAACTTTATCGGAGTACTAAACATAATCGTGGTGCTGTTGCTTGTTATAAAGATTGCTTAAGGTTTGTCAAGTTGGATTGCATTATTCCAATTTTCTTTCTTCAATTACAATTCTACTTGTATGGAAAATCTAATTTTGTTTCTACTCATCTCCTTCCTTCCACCCCCTACTGACTTTTCAATTATTGATTCTGTTTAATATGAACTTTCAGGTATGCTTTCAACGTGTTCTCGATGATAAATCAGAGTATTTTTAGTTATTAACAGTTCATGATTTTGTCATTAATAGTTATCCTTACCTAAATCTTTGCTAGTCATCAAAGCATGGGCGTATAGGCATGACACCTGCGTTTAACATAATTTAAACATTTAAAATGCTATGTTGTGGTCTTATTTTACCAGACCTATTTAAGCTGCTGGGTTTATGCTTCTGCATGTCTTTGCTCACCTACATGTGAGTGTTGTTTGGATCAGTTCACTACTGTTGTATAGATTCCCTTCTGAAGTCATGCTTGTTCACCTATATGTTCACTAGGGTTAATACATTCATGTTAATTCATATTGATAGTAAGAATTTCTGTGTTAGTTCTTTGAAAGCTTGAGTTTCCCTTTTTGTTCACCCTTTTGGCAGGCACTGCCCTTATGTCCTTGAGGCGATAACAGCTTTAGCTGAACTTGGAGCTACTGCCAAGGATATTATTTCGTTGTTTTCTCAGGTTTGCCAGTAAAAGTTTATGACCAATTTCATGTATGTGGAAACACATCTTTCGTCTATGTATGTTGCAGCAATCACATTTTTTCATGATCTCATTATTAATCCAATTCATTTTTCAAATAAAAAGATATAGATATGACCTTTTAGGATATTTGTTTTTACTTTGCATCAGTTTTTCTTAGTTGATTTTATCATGCTATATTTATTTATACGAGTATACATTCTTATTTCCTTGCTCAGACACATCCATTACCATTTCACTCATAAGGATGAGAATGGAGTAGTTCTCTTTCTTATGAAACTCACCAAGGTTCATTCTAGGGCTATGATCACCTTAATAGGAAAATGTTGTGTATTCTGTTACCGATACCATCTCGTGTCCTATTAATTGGTTGAAACTATGTTTCAGATATTAATATGGATATGTATGTTGCTTCCTCTTCACCATAAACAGTACTCGCATTCATGAGCATTTTACTCAAAACTCAAATCATAGTTACATACAAAGTTCCCTAACAGTTCTTTACACTGCATTATGGCATTGGCCAGGTTGATTTTCTCCTGCTTCAAATGTTGAATTGTTAATGGTATCTTAAATTTACTTTTACCAGCTAGCTCATAGAATATTTGTTACATATTTATTAATCTTGTTGCTCACGTGGAATCCACATCCTGAACAGTGCTTCCTGTTAATTGTGAGAATTTATGTTAATTACCAAGAAATTTTTCTGAAGATGTGCTAGATTTTGATTAAAAAAGATGTTCATATATATTATTTGAACCTTCTTATATAAGTTGTGAAGAGCATGATTTTTCTTGTCATAAAATGTTTTTTTTTTTTCCTGATAATTCCAGACCCCAAATAGAAATGTGAGGTCTCCATTTGATCATGTTGATTCAAGCCGTTGGTTACAAGTAAGTACAACATGAAACCAAATAAATTCTGTCATCTTTTTATTATTATTAGTAATTGCCAGTTGCTTTTACATGTCAGAGAAGACTTTCTTCCTCTTCAAATGTTTCTCATGATAAGTTTTTTCACGGCGATTTATTAACATGCTTCATATTTTAGCCATCTGATACGAAAATAAGCAAAGCAAATGTACAAGTATAGTTATTTATATGCCAACTAAATGTTATAGGCTGTTTTGCTCCTGTTCACAAGCTTGACGCCACCAGTCTTGAAACAAGGATATACTGGGAAGTTAATTTTCTGTAGGCTTTCTAATGAGCATCATAGCACTTATGCATAACTAGGTGGTGCAATTTCGCTTGCAATTCTATGCCGTTTATCATCTATGAGACTAAAACGAAACCGTGCATTTTATTGATTTTGTTGTCTCTATCTTAAGGGAAAATGAGAAATTAGTTGTATTTTGAAATGCTAACAGCTGCAAGTATAGATGGAAAAGAGGTTACTTTATATGGTAATTTAATAAGGATCAAGCTTCTACATGACAAAGAAAGACAGTAGTGGCTTACTCAATTAATTTTTGTTCGGACTGGTTGTCACTCTATCAAGGACCATACTTCTAAAATGAAATGGCAAAACATTACCTTTCAAATAACATGACTACAATCATTATAAAAAGAATTGCCTCATCCTTTCCTTTAATTTCTTTCAAGTATTATTTTATTGCTGATATCTGAATTTGAGGTTTTAGTCTCTTATTATCATCAGATCATAATCATATGCATCTTTAATTCTAGGAATTGCCTAGATATAGTTCATAGTTCCCTGACTGCTCAGCCTTGAGTTTAGACAGTCTAGGCATGTCATCCTGTCTAAACAAACTTTAATCACGAGCAAGTTAAAATTCAGAATATTTTTTCTTGACATATATAAATTGATGTTCAAATGGAGTTTTTCTGTTCATTCGTCATTATTTTAATAAATTGCTTTTTGTTTTACAGCGCTATGTTGAGGCTCAGTGTTGTGTCGCTTCAAATGATTACAAAGGTTCAGAGAAATAAAATTTACTTTTATTTAATGGGTTATGTTGCATTTGTGTGCATGAAATTGGAGATATCGTCATAAGTAAGCATTCTGCTAGATATTACATTCAAAATGACTAAGCTATGGTAACTCAACAAGATCTAGTATAGAGAGCTTGCACCTAATAATCAAACCACATAGTTACTGATTCCTAGCATTTGCTTCCAGTATCTGCTCGAGTAATATTCACGTTTCAGTCTTTGCTTTCATTGCAGGTGGTTTGGAACTCTTTTCTGAACTTTTACAACGTTTTCCGAATAATATACACTTATTACTTGAAATTGCAAAGGTATATGGTTAGGTTTTACCGTTTTAATAATAGAATCTTGTTAACTTTTCTATAAAATGTTTGTGTTGCTTGACTTGTTTTGCTTGATTTACATGATTAACTGAATATATGTGCATGGACCTTTGCACATGCACTCATGTAGTTTTTTTTTGTTTGTGCTCTCAGTGTACCTTTATGGTACTTTTACCATATAAATATTTTGCTTTGTCTACATCTGGAGGTTGGCCTTTGGCTTTTTGCAGTTGGGATGACCTTTCAAGTTTCGTCTGGTGCAAAAGTTTATGCTTATTGGTTTTCTGATTCAATATTTTAAGGAGCTGCTCTCTTTCTTACAACCCAATCTCAAACCAATTATCATTTTCCTGCCAGACTTGTTTTCCCATGCTGGTGTCTTCTTCATAATTTCTGATAGTGCCCAACTTGTTTCAGTCTCTGTTTTGAACCTATTACAAGATCTAGTCATCCATCATCCAAAAAAGTTATGCACTTTATATTTGTTTTTAATATCTGGTTGAATACCTTAGGAATTGGAATGGTAGTTCTTTACCATCATATCTTATTAAGTTCCTTTTAGCTTGCATCTAACTAACTAGGCTGCAATAGAAACACTCATATCTAACATAATATAGGGGAATTTACATAGTGATAGTAGAACCAAAAAAAAAAAAAAAAAAACTGTCCCCGAATTTTTTGTAATGCCATGCGCACAATCAATTGCGAAACCATTAGTAGTTGTAAGATTTGAAGAACTGTTGTGTCATTCACTTTACATGCAGCCATTATATACATGAGGACCTTTTCTATGAAAGGAAATAACTCCTAATTTACAACCTCATCACGTCCCTAACATTCAGCCATAATATTTGATTTGCCAACTGTACAGATTCTAACAGTAATTAATGGAACTTAACTCTTCATTTGTCACATGATTGCACCACAAGTTATGTGCAATGACGCTTCTTTTTGAAGGCTGCATGTTAACAGTTAACATATCCTTACAAAATCAAATCATCCAACATTTGCTTAAGCACTGGACTTAAAGATTTGCCTTAATATTAATGATGCTAAGTAGACTGGCTCCAAAACCCTATGATTTTTGTTTCTATTACCGTTTGATTCATTCATAACCCTTTACATTAGGTTGAGGCCATTGTTGGGAAGAGCGATGAGGCAATAATGAATTTTGAAAAGGTAAATAGATTTGTTACTTACAATTTAACTCAAGTATTAATAATCTTCACATGCTTGCATGCACATCCTCACATTTGAAGGTTATGCTTCTTTTGGTGTTCAGGTTCGATCAATTGATCCTTTTGTTGTGACTTATATGGATGAGTATGCAATGCTTCTAAAGTTGAAGTTCGATTATTCAAAGCTAAACAAATTAGTGCATGATCTGCTGAGTATTGATCCTACAAGGCCAGAAGTTTTTGTGGCTTTGTCGGTTTTGTGGGAGAAGAAAGATGAGAGAGGAGCATTGTCTTATGCCGAGAAGGTTAGTGTTGTAATTTGACGTAGACTGGATTACTTTTCCACCCTTTGTTTAGTTGTATATGTTTAAAACTCCACTAATCTCTTGCAACCAGAGCATCAGAATTGATGAGAAGCATATACCAGGATATATAATGAAGGTACTGAAATGATCTTTTTACCGGTTAAGAGTGGAAATTGTGTATCAAGGTTTTCCTATGCAAGCATCATTCTTATACATCATAATGCATTTTTGTGCATGTTACGTGTACTTTCAGGGTAACCTGCTCTTATCATTGAATCGACCAGAAGCAGCTGTAGTTGCCTTCAGAGGAGCACAGGAATTGAGACCTGACCTTCGTTCATATCAAGGTGATTTGCAAGGGATTAATAATACTAATACATTGGAAAAGCATCTTAACTCTACATGGTTAATGCCTCATCAGTAAAGGGCCTGACATTTGTAATAAGTGTGTGCTGAATTGGTATTTCAGGTCTAGTTCGTTCTTATCTGGCTGTCTCTAAAATCAAGGAGGCTTTGTATGCTTCCAGGGAGGCTATGAAGGCCATGCCACAATCTGCAAGGGCTCTGAAATTAGTTGGGGATGTACACTCTAGCAATCCAGGTGGAAGAGAAAAGGTAAACATTTATAGATAAGCTTATAGCATCACTTTAAAGAAGTTTCCTATCTATTGCTTAAACAACCTCTCAATTTTACCCAATCTTGTAACAGGCAAAAAAGTTTTATGAGTCAGCCCTCAGGCTGGAACCTGGTTACCTAGAAGCCGCATTAGCTTTGGCTGAGCTCCATGCCATCGAGGGCCGAAATGGAGATGCTGTTTCTCTGCTTGAGCGATATTTGAAGGACTGGGCTGATGACTCTCTTCATGTCAAGCTGGCTCAAGTATTTGCTGCCACAAATATGCTGCAAGAAGCTTTATCACATTATCAGGCTGCATTGAGGTTAAACCATGACTAAAATGCAAATTCTTTCTCTGTTTATTCTAGACTGCATGGATTTTTTTATTTATTTATTGAAAATCTGAAATTTGATAGAGAGCTGAAAGACTGCCATTTCTATGTCATAAATTCTTACAATCCGTCCTACTTAGGAGTTGGGTGATTGGCTTCCTAATGATAATGAAGGGTGGGGTTGGGTCCCGATGTAATCTTTGGCTTGTGAGCACCCAATGAATGAGACAGATCGAAAATGAAAAATAAAAAATTACCATTCTCATAATAATTTTCACAAAATTTATTATTCAATATGTTTTGCAGGATAAACACGCAGAATGAAGCTGCAAAAAAGGGGTTAGAACGCTTGGAGAAACAAATGAAGGTATAACGTGTGTATATTGTGACAGATCCTCTTCTGTCATGTTCCTGAAGCTACCCTTGCGAACCACATCTTTGTTTTTTATGTTGAAAATATTAAAATATTTCACCTTTTATAATCATAGTTACCTCTCAGTTGTTTGTTTCAAATATCAGTGATTCAATATAACTAGTAGAGCTTTGATCAATTCGTTTATTATAGGGAGTGGATCCAGATGCACCTGAAGACGACGAAGAAAATGAAGTGGAGGATGGTGATGGAGAACAAGAAGAAGGAGATCTATTATTAGGGTAAAGGGAGTAATTTACAAAATAGATCTCTTTTGTTTTGTATCATATATCTTAAGAGAATTTGGCTCCCAAATGCCCTTCACCAATCCTGCCTACTAATTCTGTTACCTCTATGAACATGTATCGTAGTCGGGTTAGTTATAAACATCGACGAGAAGAAATAGGAATTTCAGGGTTACATCTCTACGTCGACATTGAGGTTTTTCAAAATTACTTGCATTTGCTATCCATTTTGAGGTATTGCCAATGATCTTATGTACTTTCGATGGCTAACATGTGTTGTGTAATTAAGAAAAATGTTATTTGGAACAAAATTTGTTGTACGAAGTGATGTGACAATCATTTTTGTGTGGGTTAAAGGTATCATCTATCATTCTATGAATTTTTAAGATTTATGGTACATTTATTATAATGTGAATTGGCTTAGTTAGTAGATAGTAATTTAGCATTGCGTTCTTTGTCCCAAAACTAAAAGTTTACTATGAACACTACTTTTCTAGTTCTGTAACTTCTGTGAAAAGAAAAGTTAAGTGTATTAGTGAAGCAAGCTCTTTGAGCAGAGAATATATCCATCAACCTGCAAGTAATGTTTCATATCTTAGACCTTGTGAAGCTTACATTTTTTTCTCAAACTCCTTTGTAGAATTAGGAGGGAAAAAGATAAATAAATTCGTAGCTTCAAGTTCAAATGAGGGCAATAAGTTTTTTTTTTTTTTTTCCGGAAAGAAATGAGGGCAATAAATTAATGTTGAAAAGAAGTCGATTCAGAGGCTATACAAGACTTTAAGACAAAAAAATTTGAAACACGAAGATCAAGCTCTGTGGTTGAAGCCCCAAGCCAATGGACGTTTTCAATTCGTTGTTTCCAAATGAGAACAAAAAGCAATTGGAGCAAACGTCATGCTTTTGTTTGTTCAGCTTCATCAGCACTGGAAGCTGAAGCCATAGCCTTGCTAAATGTTAATGTTGTTCTTTTTGCTATACAATATAACTTTATATCAGCTATATTCTTAACGGATTGTTCTGATGTTTACAGGTGGATTAGGAGCGGTAGCCTTCGAGATCAGTCTAGCAGGAGCACTCTAGAGGACCTTGGATCTGTTTTTTGTAATTTTTTGGATGTTAATAGCTTAATATTAGTACCTAGAAAGAAGATAGAACAAGCCCACAGGATTTCAGTTTTTGGTAGAACTGGTACTACTAAACTATGGGTTCATCCCAACTTTTGTATGTTTGTTAATAGTATCTAATGAAAAGCTTCTGAGTTTGTAAGAAAAAAAGAAAAAAAAAATTCAAGTTTCAAGTGCATGATGCATTGTATCCATCAGCATGAGTGCATGACCTATGATACCGTGCCGTGGATGACCATTTCACTCTCCACCTGCTCTAAACCAAACTATTTTGCCTTTTTGCCTTTTCTATTCTCACTTTGCCCTTCAAAATTATTTACTTATTAAATTATTACTACTTCACTATACAAATCTATATTTATGTGCATACTAACACTTATCAACAATGCTACATTCCATACACTTAATGAAAAGTATGTCAAATTGGTCCAACTCAGCACAATTCTGCTAGCTCGGTACGGAAGAGTCCATGTGGGCAAAGGATAACGGCATTTTTGACGGAGAGTGACAGTAGATACTCAATTGCGTTCAAAATAAAAGTATAGATACTAACTCGATCCAGTAAAATAAAAAATTAGATACCAAAATTGGTTTCCACCCAAAATTTGGGTACCAAAAATTGTCTTTAATCCTTTTAAGAACAAAACTTGAAGTTTGCATCTCGCAAGGAGTGTTAAATGTTGTGTCTAGGGTTGCTGATGTGGAGTCATGAATGTGACTATATTTATGTATTTTAGAAGTTGATTTGATGGTCATGGTTTAAGTAAGCTGTTAATTTTCATGTTTTAAAATTTGTCCAGTGCTTTAAAGAAAAAGAGAGATTAAACATGTCCTAGTTAGTATGAAACATGTTGAGAGAAATAGTCAAACTAAACTATTGAGAACCAAAAGACAAGTGGATACATAGACAAGCTATGAGAGATTAAGGTGGCATGCAAGCTTTGTAATTAAGAAAATTAAGGGTGGTGAATAAAGAATACAACACTCACTAGTTGTATACAAACATCACATACACAAACACAAACACAACCTTCCAAGTTCCATGCATGCATACAACGTTATACACACAAAGTTTCAAGACAAGAAACAAATTTGATATGATCAGGGTCAGGGGCATGCAATGCAATGCATCTACGCACGAGCCCTCTTGTAAAGGGAGCAAATAGAGATGATAATGAGAAACGCAAGAATAAGAGAAGCAAACAAAGAGAGAGCAATGGAGGAGCCAACGTGGACGCAGAACTTGTCGTATACATTGCAAATCTTTCCCCATCTTACGTGTGTATTTCCCTTCAATCCTATGTATGCCACTCCTCCCGCTGTTCCCGTTGCCGATGCTACCAATCCCAACATCACCTGCACATCATCACATCTACGTTGGATCCATACTCGTTAAATTATGCACTAATTACCGGCGTGTTGAAGCTTTAGTATTATAATAAACCAGTCAATTAAAGGATAAGATGAGTTAAATGAGTTCGACAAGACCCAATTATTAAAGGAATTGAATTAGTCGTCACGTACAAATCTAATTAATTATGTTGATTTTAAATCTATTTTAATTCGTGTCACGTCAAGTATATATTCGACTCTAGCAACATTAATTACCGTATCGAGAACCGCAAAATGGAACAACAACTTAGTGCAGGAGGAGCAACCGGGCTTGAGCACAACTGCAATGGACGCAATTGTAGTAATGAGACTGTAGAGGCAAGCCACCGATAATGCCGCTACAAAATATCTGCACAAAAAAGTTAATTTTTATCAGAGTTTAATTTGAAAGCTACATCATACTTATCCATATGAAAATATTGTTTTTCTTTTCTTTTCATTATTCTAAATGAAAACTTATGTTGCAAGAAACATATAAAAAGGTCTTTCCAGATATTTCATCTGGAAAAAAATTTCAGCAATTTCTATTCCAACTTTTGAAATATCTTATCGGCAAATTCAACTCATCGCACACATAAGATGAATATACTTTTTGTAATATTTAAATAAAGATACATATGTTTAACATATTTATTGCACATCCCCACCTATAATTCACCTAACATTAATACATAGAGACTCAATCATTATGCATATAATATATTTATATGGGAGTTGAATAATGCAGCTTAAAAAGATTATTTTAATTTGTATTCTTATACGTAAATTGTAGAGCTGGTGTCAGATAACGACGATAGAGATACGAATCTCAGCTAAAAAATTCATGTCTATAAAAATGATATTACATCATCAACTAACACTTATACTTGTTTCAATAAATTTATGCGCGCAAATTTATTTATTTTGTATGTTAACTTAAAGTCAACCAATGATAATCATGGCAGCAGAAATTTGACGCACTCATAACAATAATGGTTTAGCTCCATAAATTAATGTCTTTACGTACCTGGTACTGAAATATAGGTCACTTTTATGATATAAAATGGCGCCTCTTATACAGTTACACTCATTAACTAGAAAAATGATAAATGTTTTAAATTTTATTCAAGATTTTATGCAGAAAGTGACATATTTATTTGCATGGCAGATTTATATTTTATAATTTTGTAGTTTGTGATTATTTTTAATAAATATAAACTCGACAAAATGATGATAACATCATCTTCCTACAATTTTCTGGCACAAAATATCTAGATTATAAGACATCCTCTGCACATATTATGATTCAACCAAATCATCAATGAAATTATTAATATGCATGTTCCATTAAATGAAACATCATTTTATACAAAATTATTTAGAATAGTAACATTACTTTTCTAACAACAGACTAAAGATAAGCCGTTTGTATGCAATATTGTAACTTAACGAATTTATAAATTAGAAAAGGTATATAAGAGTAAAAAGTAGTTAATTAAGTCTATGAAAGCAAAAAAAATGATACTATAACAAATAAAGTACACCTTCCGAGCTTTTGTTACATAACACTTAAAAGAGTTTTCACTGAGTTATCTTTGAGATATATAACTAACGAATCAAACATACAAATAATCTTTCATATATGACTCAAAATAAGTGTCTTTGTTTCTATTTTGAGAAAAATTACAAGATAATTAGTTAATGAGCATATTTCTTATAAAATATGGTTAACCATTCATGTATATATAACTAGTTTCGTAAGTAAATAAAACGCTCATTTTGAAATATAAAATATTCAAGTAACACATGACAGTTATTTTACTTATTTTTGGACGGAGAGACGTATAAAAATGGTCAATTATGTGTGTATATATATATATATATATATACGGTGAAAAATGTATAAAGATAGAGAGAGAGAGCATTAATTAATTACATGAACGCCGGAGAATGAGTGAATTTGGCCGGAAGAGGAACGGTGAAAGGAGTGCCAGGCACCGGAATGAGCTCCGTTTGGTTGCTGGTGACAATCACCACAACACTTGTTAGCGTCGCTGCGAATAACAACACCCTCAGTGCAGCATCAACCCCAAAACACTTGTTGCTCGCCGGAGCCGCCGCTGCCGGTGGAGCCGTTTCTAGGTCAGATTTGGTGGTAGACGCCATTGTTTTGTTTTTCTAAAAATTATGATAGAGAAAAATGAAGTGCTGAATATTGCTTTATACTTTATAGAGAGAAGAGTGAAGCTCACAAACATATATATATAGCTAATTAAGGTCATGAATGATGAATGCGATGGGAGTTGCTTGCACGCCACGATAGCTAGCTAGGTGAGAGCTCGAATTTGAATTGAAGAGGTCGTGTTTGGCTGAGGCCAACAAATATTAATAATGTTCTCATTCATTGACTACACACTCCGGTTTCACACAATAATTATAAAACGGCAGATGTGAATTTGAATTTAAATTTGAACGTTGGTTGATAGTGATGGTCGTCCCAATAATTACAAGAAATGAGCTGTGAGCACGAAAGCTGCGATATATGAAGATTTTGTAGTTGCTTGTTCTCATGACTTTTTGTTTGGTCAAATGAGAGTAGAAGATTTGGTAATAAAATATAGTTTTATCCAATTATCCATACATATTCATATCATATGATGATTTGGATATTGTTTATGTTATTTTTGCCAACCCCCAACAAGCTGTAGTGGAATTTAATATATACAATATATAATATGTTACAGGATATGAACACATATATTTATATTTATAATGGAAAAGCTAAGGATAAAGATCATAGACTTTCTATGCATGTATAGTAAGAATATCTGTCTAATTGGCTTTGATTGACCTAAAAGTGAATAGTTGTATACAGATGTATTATCAAGAAGAAGGGTTTATATAATTTGTTGGTCAAGATTTAGTGAATCAATTTAATAATATTGTATTGATATATTGTTGGGCAAAGGCTTTCACTCTCTTTTTTCTATCCGCATTTTTTTCTTCAACGTCTATGGTAAATTTTTGAGATAATTACACTTATTTATCTTGTGCTTGACATATTTTGTACTTGTATATTCTGAACTTTCATCTCTAACTTTTGGATACCCGGCCTAAACTATCCACTTTCTATTCCGTCAGTTACATTTAACAAAATATGTCTATAATTAGGTCATGTGCCCAATGATTAAAAAAAATTGAAATCCCAAATTTTTCCTTCACCTTCTTCTTCATCAAAAACAAGTTCATCAATAGTTCGCTGGAAACTTCAAAGTTCCACCAGAAATTGCAATTAATTTTCAAAGTTTCTTCAATTTTCAACAACCCAACTTATAATCAATTTGAAGCTTTAAACAACCCAAAACTCTACAAGTCCAAACTCTACTCAACCAAAATCCAAACCCCACCCAACACAATAAATCTTAAATTTTTACAGATCTAGCTATGGGAAGGAGATGATCTGGTCAAATCCGACGAGACAATGGTGGCTAAATCCCGCCATGGAAGATGGAGGAAGGAGATGAATGGAAGAGATGGAGGAATGGCAATTTGGTCTTTTTCACGCTTAACTATGGATAAATGGAAAGAATGAAAAGTTGATAGTTTAGGGTATCCAAAAGTTAGAGAAAAAAGTTTAAGGTATCAGTGCAAAAGCTGTCAAATACAAGGTAGGTACGTGTAATTATCCCTAATTTTTTTTATCAGTAGTGGTTTCACCTCTTTATTTTTGTTTCTTATGCTATTCCTTATTAAATAGATCATAATTTTAGTAAATTTGACATATTTAGCTATGTTCTTACTATTCTTGTCATCTTCACAACTGACTCGTCATGTTTGTTCGTCTTATACTTCATCGTATTTTGTTATCTTGCATACGCCAGCCCTTTTTATCATCTCCGTCTTCACCATATACTAGTATGTGAAAGTGTCATTACTGCGGTTTGATTAATATTTTTCATTTTATTTTGTTTTAAATCGTACGTTAGTTGATGTGATATTTTTATATTTTCTTGGTGGAAGTTTTGTTACCAGGTCTTTCATTTTTGGACGTTTTATTTTGTCTTCTCTTTTTTGGAAGGTATTACTTTATTATTAGTTTTGTTTCAACATGAAAATCATCTTTAAAATAGTTAATGAAAAAACAACACGTGTACTCAAAGGCCATCTAACTCCCCGACAAATACAAGATTGATAATCAAGGTCCGGACCCCTCATCGTAAGCCTGGATCGAAGAAGAATTAACATTAGGCCCCCAAAAGAGCCCAATATGTTTGTTATATCAAAATATTAATTCTAAGAAGAAAAACACTCAAAACGGAAGTCAACTCGAACCACAGATAACCTCAAAAAGTTACAAAAAAAAAACCCAAAAGTTCAAAAAATGAGAATGAGAAGAGCCACACACGCGTTGCACGTCCACGTCTCCCACGCTCTGCTGCACACTCGAGCATGTGACACGTAGTATATGACTCTTGAATGGAAAGTGAATAGTATAGAGTATCCAAAAGTTAGAGAAAAAAATTTAGGGTATCCAGGTGCAAAAGGTGTCAAGTACAGGGTAGGAACGTGTAATTATCCTTTAAAATTATGCCTCCCAAAATAGCCCAATATGTTCGTCATATCAAAATATTAATTTTAAGATGAAAAACACTAAAAGTGAAAGTCAATTTTGACCACAAACGACTCTAAAAAGTCTAAAAATATCCGAAAAAGCAAAAAAATATGCTAAGAAGAGCCGCACACGCACTGCACATATCACGTCTCCCACGCGCCGACAACGATCACTCACGTGTGGCCACGCTCCGCTGCATACTCAGGCACACTTCAAAATTGCTTCATCCAACCATAGGACGACATGTGTTCGGTTGCACCATTATCACATGAGTACATCACAGCAGATCACAGTCAAAATCTCATCTAATTAAAATGTGCCACATACCACTCGCAAATTGTGGCGAGAGGGATGCAAAGCACCAAATCAAGGTCAAAGCTCTCGCCAATCAGCGAACGGCACATGGCGCACCAAATCAAAGTCAAAGCTCTAACCAATTAGCGAGCAACATTTGACACTCTTAAATCGTGGTGAGAGGGGTGCAAACACCATATCTCCATCTCGGCGATATCCAGTCATGAGCATTCACGTGGAAAGCCCAAATCGAGAGAGATCCTCCGTGTGACAACCAATCACGCTCTCAGGCCCGTAGATAAGGATGTATAGTCAATTCAATTGCACATGGCCCCTAATTTGTGGAGGGTCTAATTTTAAAATTTTGTTTACCACTGCAACTGAAAAAAAAAAAAGAGAAAAAAAAAGCAGATATGTTCTCAACTCCACAATTTGATCTAGAGGTTGAAGATGAAGAGTGGGACTCACCGCTAATAGTTTAAAAAATAAACGTAAATGTTTTTTAATAAAAATATATATGTTTTAATTAAGAATAAAATACTGAAAGTGAGACTCTAGAATAAAATTTTATGGGGTAATTACATAAGGATTCTCTGTCCATTACACCTTCTACACTAGATACCCCTGTTGCATCCGTAGGACCCCCTTATCTTTTCTTCTACCATTTCGTTAGTTATATTTCACAGAAAATGACAATTAGATCATGTGTCCATAACCCAACTTATTTTTGAAATTCCAAAAGTACCCTTCACTTTTACCCTTCTTCTTCATTAACCAAGAACATGTTCTTGATATGTAACCGAAAACTTCATAACACCGCCGAAAACTAAAAAAAATTGCCGGAATCTAAAATTTTGCAAATTGAAACTAAAAAAAACACACAAAATTCAACAAAAAAACATATCATAAAACACAAATTAAACGTCAAACTAAAATCAAACACAAAAGTACAGCTTCAATAAGACCTTCATTCTCATCTGAACTCATCAACAACAACTTAGGGTTCATATCCAACTGTTTCTATTCCACAATGTCTGAAATATAACACCCCAAAACCCCCCAAATCTCAATTCCTTGAACGAAATCACGAAACAAAAAATAAAACAAGATCAAACAAAACCTACCTCTATTTCTTTGCAACAAATCACAACTTCCCTTTGCACCGAAACCTACTTGCTCCATTCGTCAACCCAAAGTCTCCAAATCTCACAAAGATAGGTCTTAATCTTCACAATGACAGTTCCGAAAATCTTTTTAGGGCTTCAGAGATTGAGTTTTGGATAGTAGTTTGTATTTTGAAGTTGGGGTAATTACAGAAGGACCCCTTGTCCTTTACATCTTCTGCACTAGCACCCCTATCCTTTTCTTCGTGACTGTAGGACCCCCTGATCTATGCATCGCCCTATCTGTTTATTTTTCCATCCGTTAAGTCATTAAATG
>JAYMTF010001479.1:0-23178 GCA_036897485.1 Pelargonium nanum | reverse complement strand
TACAAATTTATCAATTCTCTTAGACAATGAATTAGAGGTGGGCACCATAAATTAATTATAATTAAATATATCTTTATTAAATTCATTTATATTACTAAAAGTTTTTAGAGCATATTACTAAAAGTTAAAACTTCAAAAAAAAAAAATCAACGAATAAATATTAGACAAGTGTTTTTTGTTAAATAAGTTCTTATTTTCTCATTAACGTTTCTTTTTCGTCTTACAATTAGTGTTTCAAGTAAGATTTTAGGACTATCTAAATTTTACTTGATTCGCTTATTCAATCATGTATTGTCTAAATTTGGTCCATTCTCCTAGTTATCCGTCAATTTAGTAAAATGTAATCCATAATTACTCACTAAATTTTGCTCCCTGAAAATATAATTTTTATATTTCAAATTTTAAATCGAGAACATGAGAATCGCCACCGTTTGTTTCATTTTCTAGTTCGGCTCGAGTAGTTTTTCGGTTTGATTCAATTTTTCAACTCAAGTTGCACAACTCTAAAGAAAATAATCCAAAAAAATTAATTGAGCCTCAAATTATTAAATAATATATTATTATAATTTAGGAAAATGATATTTAAATATAATTAATTTATGAGTTTCACTTTTATTATAATTGAGAGATAATTAAGGAATATATAGTAGTAAATTTAATAAGGGCATTTTTGTCAACTTATGACAAAAAATGGTTGATTTAAACATTTGAGAGGTGAATTTATCACCTCCCCATTGGTAAGATGTTTTTTTCTTTTTTCTTTTTTGCTTCATCTAATAATTGTTGGATAGTGTAAAAGATGTTTTTTAATATATATTTATGTCTTATAATTTAAAGGGGGTAATGGTGGATGACCTTCATGTACTTTGCACTTAAAACACAAGTGATGCTACCTGAAAAAATCCAAAACAAATAGTAAAGCGACACGTGGCGACCCTTACACCGAGGAGTGCGACTTTTACGTCGAGAAGCGCGACCTTTACATCGGGAAGCGCGACCTAGCCTCGGTGACGCGCTCCATGTCTCAATGGACCAAACTTGACAATGTGCTCCAATATTATTTTAAGTATTCTCCATGCATCCAGAAATCATAATCTCGATTTAAAATGACTTACTAGACTTGTAACATTAGGCTAGAGCTAATGTTACGGAAGGATATGAGAAACTAATCTAAAATAACGAGCTTAAGACCTCATTCTAAATTCCCTTACTATTTACATTTCATTTAAAGTTTGAGGGTATGATCCAAAAACTGTGGGGAGCAAGAATCCAAGCTTTTCCAAGCCAAACCTCCCGCTCCAAAAAATGGGTTTCCAAGCTTCCTCTTCAATGGAGTCTCCAAAGCTTGAGGTTGAAGATGGTGGAGAAGAAGTGGATTTGCTAGCCAAGTGGGAAGCCACCAATGAGTGCTCAACCTTTCTCTTCCAAGCCAATGTTAAGAGCTCTCAAATTTCACCAATGTGAGAAAATGGGGTTTTGGGAAAGAAATCCTAACATGTGCTAAATGTTTAGGAATGAAGAAGATGAAAACCAATTTTAACTAAGTATGGGGTGAAGTTGGTGACAAGGAAAGTTTTGAAAGTTTCTTTAAGTTTTGGGAGGCAGGTTTGAGAGAATGAGTTTCAAAGTTAGCCAAAATAAAGAAATCATTTGGTCATGGTGGTTATGTGGGCAAATCAAGGAAGACGATATTTGCAAAAATCCTTAGCGCCCGACCCGGTCCTGGAATCAAAACTTTACTCCGGCGCGGCTCCGATAAATCAGAACCGCTTATAGTGGGGGGCAACTGATGCTACCCAAAAAAATCATAAGTTTATAGGACGAATTAAAACATGACATGTGACGCCTGAGCACTACGTCACCAGGTTTCCTGACCTTGAGAAATTTTCAAATCAAGGCCACGAGGAACAAAGTCATCAGTCGGGCGCCCAAAGACATTCAAATCAAGGCCAAAGAGCACCAAGTCTTTCGAGCACTAAGAGTGGTAAGTCAAGTGCCTAAGGACAAGGGGACCGACCCTCAAAACCGACCGAACGACGAGAAACAAAGTCAGGCGACGCGAATTCGATGTCAACACGGACCACCGTCATGACGGAGGCGGGTATCCGACCCCATTTCGGCGTCTTGATCATTCTAATGGTTCTAAGGCCCGTCTGATAGTTCGGGGAGGTCCGCGATGCTCGAAAATCATCCGTGAAACCTAAGTCATGGTTTCAGGCTTTCACGAAAATGCGTCAATGTCCCGAACGTCAAACACACTCTGATCGATGATCTAAGTACCTTGGGACGCTACCCCGCGCGGTAGAAGCTTCTGAGGGATCCAACGAGTACTCTGGCTTACGGGAGACGTATGAGGACTCAAGACATGTCCGGCGCACACAAGCAACGTGCCCGAGAGGTAAGAGCCAAAACCCCAAGTTGGTCCAAAGTGGACCCCACTTCCTCATCATCAAATCACGTGTCGACATGTGGCACAAATTGGTGAAAAGGTATATAAACCTCTCTTAGTAAGAAAAATGGATCTCACAACGCTTTCTACGAGCTTCATGTATTTTGGCCGAGAACTGATTCTCATGCCTGAGGCGGCGTCTTGGAAACACTCTGGGTACTTCATTCTATGTTGTGCTACCTTGCGCAGGTTACAGGTCTAGTGAACAGTGATCAACGGCACCGTCGAAGCTTGACATCGGATGGGAACAATGTACCTTAACATTGGACGGACACAAGACATTGAACTCGAACAATGAACATTTGAGACTTAGTGAAATTTGACACCTAGGACTATTCCTTAACTGTGTGGACTAGACGACAAAACCCTAATGTGTTTGTTTTCACCTGAGTCAAACATACACATCAATATGCAATGCAATTTTGGACGTGATTAAGGTTGATTGGGTTCTTTGCACAACCTAATCATGGGGAAGTATTTACTAAATAATTGAAAAGAAAAATATTATAACTATATTATATGTTTTAAAGTATAAAAATTATATACGGATTATAAATTGCTCAATAAATTTTTTAGCTGAATAGTTGATTTGAAATGTTACTAGAGTTTGTTAAACTAGTTCCAAATTATCGTAGAGCTATAAAATCTTAAACTAAATCATTAAAATAAAATCACATTAGGCTTACACGACAGAAATATTTTGATTCTTTGTTTTTATATAAATATTAAAGTCTAGAAAATAAGTGGTAAGAGATTAAGCGGAGCTGAATAAATTGAGGTATTGACTGGTTCCATATTGAGCTGAGAAAGTGGAACCACTCCCCCATATCATGCAATTCAGAGAATAGAAAAATGGTAGAACAAGAATCAACTATACGTATTAAGAGAAACAATTTGGTAGATTGTGTTTTATATTTTTCGTAACACACCAATATAAGATATTGGTGCTAGATTTCAAAGATCTTGAGCTTCCATTGTTATTCTCGTTCATAAGAAGAAAGAAAAGAGTTGTCTTTTGCAATTTCTTAATCCTATCATCTTTAATGTTCTAATTTGTTTTATTAAGCTTTTATTGTTCATCCACATAGAATCGTTCAAATTATTTTAAGGGTGGTTCTCGCCAACTATGATTTGTAACTCTTGCGACAACGGAAAATTTGTTGACATCTTCATTCACTTGCTTCGTTTTGATTGTTCTTCTGCTTTCTCTATTTCTTCGTTTTTCAAAAAGAGTTTTAAAAGTCACAATCTAATACTTGATTTTTTTTAAGAACTAAATCAACGGTAAAAAAATGCATGATGAACTCTAAAACTAAGTTTTTAGAGATATGTTGTAGTTGCACATCTTGTACATACTTATCTACGACCCTACATTCAAATAATGTAGTCAAGTAGTTTGTTTGTTTGTTTTGTCATTCTTGGGTATAATTTAAGCTCAAAAATATTTTCATTTTTGTTTGTGTTTACATTATACCTTCGCGAACTCTTGTGAAGGAAGAAAGAGCGCTCTCAATATTGTTTTGGAAGACAACGTTATTTCTTGAGATACAAATCTGCCAAAAGACCACAGGACGGACAACATTCCAAATTTTTTAGAGGACTTTGGGACCTTTGAGCAGGGACGACCATTGAGTCAGGAGAGAGACAACATCCTTTGGGAGAACAATGACTATGAACCGTCAACTGAAGATGGAGAACTACATCTTTTGAGTTCATGGGCAGTGAATGAGAAGATGAGCGCAATACTCGAATTTGCGTTTATATAAGATACAAGTGCACTGAACAATTGTGATCGGGACACCTCTATTTTCAAGGAAACAAGTGGTCAGGATGTTGTACATGGCTCCAAGCCACGCGAACGTCTACATTTTTTGGGGCACCAGTGGTTGCCATAAAGTTTTGGAATAAACCAAAGTTTACTGTCCTTGCTGGGATGTTTGCAGATCGTAAACATTTTCTCGTTAACATCTCTTCTTAATACCTTGTACTCTAATTTCTAGCACCTAAAAAAAAAAAAAAACTAAAGCTCTAAAAGCTTCCCTAAGTATCACCTATTGGAGATAATATCAAATTGTGAGAAGAACTCTCATATTCGATCCCAACTAAAAACTTTCATAGGGAGGGGCGATGAACCTTAACTGTGACAAAATTTTGAACCGGATTAAACCGATTGGTTTACAAAAAAAAACTTTTTATTTGTTTTTGAGAGAAAAAACTTTTGATTTAATGTAAACAAGTTCCAATTTAATTTAGATCTTTATGAAATTTCACTAATATAGTATTTTAGCTGACCCAATTCTCTAATTGAAATTAAAGAGTCTGTAAATAAGTAAGCAAGCAAGCAAGAGAAAGAGACAGTGACTGGGTGGCATTCTGTAAAGTCGTGCAATCGAAATCGCTCACGTTAATCCAATTCGGAAATGCCGGAGCTGTCGGAGACGTACGCGTGCGTGCCCTCAACGGAGCGCGGCCGAGGGATTCTGATTTCCGGCGATCCCAAATCCAACTCCATCGTCTACGCCAACGACAGATCCGTCATCATTCTCAACCTCGACCGCCCCTTCCAGGTCTCCGTCTACGGCGAGCACGCCTACCCGGCCACCGTCGCTCGCTTCTCCCCCAACGGCGAGTGGGTCGCCTCCGCCGATGCCTCCGGCACCGTCCGGATCTGGGGCGCTCGCGATGACCACGTGCTCAAGAAAGAGTTCCGTGTTCTCACCGGTCGGATCGATGATCTCCAGTGGTCGCCGGACGGCTTGCGCATCGTGGCTTGCGGCGACGGCAAGGGCAAATCTCTGGTTCGCGCTTTTATGTGAGTTTTTTTGTTTTGTTTTATTTTCTGTTTGTGGAATACTTGCATGCACAGTTTAGATTGATTAAGGTTTTGCTTGAATTGGATGGAGAGGAACTGATTTAGGTTTTGCTTGAATTGGACTAGGATTTGGAATCAAATGCCAATAGAGCCGAACAATTTCTATACTAATTAGAAGAATGTGAGCTTTAACTTATTGCTCTGTTTCACATTCCGTAAATAATCCACCTTATCCTGATTTGTTTAAGGCTGGGAAAATATATTACTGTGTAGTGTTCCGTGCCAAATTCTTTTGTTCTTAAGATATCATATTCATTCTTGACTCCAGGAGGGAGTACCAAAATCCTAGTGAGGAGCTAGGTAGTGTGACCGTGTGAGGGCATTTGATGTTGGACAGGTTTGTAAACTTTGGATTCTTAGAGATTAAATGATTGATCTTATGAGTGTTACATAGTTGCTGCTGCTGTTTCATTTTGAGTTTCATAACCCTCAGTGATCATCGTGAAGAAGCAAACCCGAAGAAAGAGAAAAATAAATATTCATCAAGAATGCCCTCAAATTTTAAATATACTAGCTTGTTGCGTATGCTATCCATGGTTGTCTTTTGGACTGAATTCTAATACATTATACTTAGTTGATGAGTGAATAAGTCCCGCGTTCTATGTGTGCAATTTTTAACTGTAATAATTCTAATGCGAGCCTCATGTATTGCTAATGCCGTTGCTATATTAACTAACTAGATGTCAGACTCAATAATATGCTATGCCTTAGTCCATAAAACGAGAAAATGTGAACCTAAATGATTGAGATAAGAGACAACAAAAAAGATGAAGATCATCTCTTTGCCTTTCAACCAGTGCATAACATTAAAATAGGATTCACTGGGGATAGCTTAACGACACGTTATTGGCTCACAAACCCTGACAACGACACACTTACTAATTTGGATAGATTTTTTGAAAATGAGAAGAACTACTTCAATATAGTTAACATTTTTGTGTGTTGACATATACACACTATGTTCATAGGTGAGTTTAATTAATTCAACTTGATGGTGCATTTGAATTTTTGCATTTGATTTGAAATCTTAGATTTGAGTCAAATCTAATATTTGGATGCACAAAGAATTTGGTTTTGGCTCAAATCTAATGGGATTCAAAATATGCTTATAAGTTGAGATTTCAAATGACAATTTTGACCTCATTCAAAATTCTTATGGTTTCCCAAATATTATATTTGATTTTGTATTTGAAATAAAACATTTCAAATCCCAAATTTATTTGAAATCATGAGATTTAAATCAAATCTAAGAATCCAAATGCGACATGGGTGAATTTTAATTTATAAAGACTTGTTAGATGACATTACTAATGTACAAATATTAATTTAGAGAATTTTTTAATCTGTTTTAATATAATTAATGATTTATCAATTGTTATGACTAATGACTAATGATTTACCATGTTAATAATGGCTGGTTGTTTTTTTCCCCAAGAGATGATTGTATTGAGTTTGTAAGGAGAACAACTTGAGTTTGAAGCTTCTATATATTTTTTTTATTAACATTTGATTAAAAAACAACCAGCCATTACCCTCTCGTGAATTTGAAGCTTCTATATATTTTATCCTATCCAAGCAATCCATAAGAGAGCTGAAATTATTAAAAGAAAGTTTAGGCAATGATCTCTCTCTCTCTCTCTCATGCACTTAATTCATAGGTGATTTGCTACACATTTGAAAATCTGTGCAGAATAACTAAGGGTATGGATAACCTACTTGACATCGGATCGGAGGCTAGTGTTCCAATATTTAGTTTACTTGTAATACACCTCTTTTTGGTGTTTTAACTTTTAACTAACATCTATTATTTTTCTTTTTCTACATCTTTATAAGGTAAAGAGTTTCTGTGTCAAGCACATTTTCTTTCTTTAACATAGAAAAGTTTTTGTTTCAGTGATTTATAAGGAAGTCTTCTCTTAAAGTGTATGAGGGGTGTTCAATCAAAATAATCGTTCACTTAGATACCATGTAACTTTAAATAATATAACTCTTTATGTCCATTATACAATTTAGTTGCTCAATGATAATCCTTCATCTATAACCTTTTATATAATCTCCACATAAAAACTTACATAGTCTATTATGACTTGAATACTTTAAAAGCAAATAGGGAAGGTGAAATATAGAAGTAAAGTTGGTTAAACTATTACAAAAATATTTCCTGACACTAACGATTAAAATGCGGCTTGCTTCTGAAGGTAAGATAGCGAGGAAATAGCCAGAACCATGGTTGTTGGAACCATGCAAACCTTATGATTCCAACCTCCACTCAAGTCAATTTAGCATTAAAACGATATGAACTTGAGGGTGAACTGCGAGTTGAACGAAATTGTGCCTTAAATGATGATCCAAGTGATTCATACCGTCTAAATTGCGATTGTTTATGTTCAACCTATTCATAGGCGATGAATAATTTTTTATGGATATTGAAACCCAAATGTAATGTAAAGTAAGCCATGGCGACTTCATTGATTTCAACCCATTATTTTCGTGTTGTTTTAAGAGTTATATTACTACTTGACTCTAGATGTCTAGATATTTTATTTGTTGGTTAAAAAATTCTCAGAATATATTAAGTGACATAAGACCACTATACAAGCATTATCTAAAGCTGAGAAAGGAATCAAGATGTTTGTCTTCTACATTTAGTACATTTGTTGGAGGCATGTTTGAGAAACTTTTGGACTTGGAAAAGCAATGATTCGCAATCCTAAAACTGGTAGTAACATTTCCACATGAATATGTTTGTATGCCACAAAATTCCTCGAAATTCCCTAGTGGTGGTTGGATGGAGAAATTGTAGATTAGATTTTAGACATAAATGAGTTTTGTCATTTCCAAACATTAGATCTTTTTTTGAATTGGTGAAGGAAATATTATGCTTAACATCACATTAACTTCAGACGTGGTATTTTTGGCCTTTGAAATCCCAAATAAGAATATAATTTTTACCTCTAATTCTAGTGTGTGCTTCTAGAGGGGCCATGCGAGAAGGAAGTGTTCATTTGATGCAAATGGCTAAAATATCTGTTGCGTTGCATTATTTTTGCAAAGAGGCTAATACAAAGATAAAGTTAGTATATTTAGCATTCCTTGATGATGGCACTGTTACCGCCATAGTTACAGCCACACGTGGTGGTGGGACCACATCAACCACAATCACAACCATGCTTGCGTTGACATCATTTTCATGCTGACAGTATCAATGCTTACATCATATCTTGCACCAACTTATTTTGCTGCAACCGTTTCTCATTGCTGCAATCATAGTTGTGTTGTCACTCACTACTACAAAATTGTTAGTAATTAATGATTCTATTTTATCTAGACAATACATTTTCAAAAGTCTGGTTTGTATGTTTAGAAAATTGTGAATCCCATTATTCATAAATCCAGAAAATTTGTAACTTCTTTGTCCCAGTATTGATGAGTGATTTGAAGTTTCGTCTCATTTTAAAAAGAAGGTTTCAAAAAGTGAGGATTTCAAATCCTTTTGGAATTAAGGTATCTTATATACATATACAAGCAAATTTATCACATGCATGGTACTTCAATATAAACTCTGTTAACAGAACACTTTTATGTGTTTTATGCATTGCTCAATTGTGTAATATACACGATGTTTGGAATAGGTGGGACTCGGGCACTAATGTGGGGGAGTTTGATGGCCATTCGAGGCGAGTATTAAGCTGTGCATTTAAACCAACAAGACCATTCCGAATAGTCACTTGCGGGGAAGATTTTTTGGTGAATTACTATGAAGGGCCACCATTTAGATTCAAGCTATCTCGCAGGTTTGCTATCTATACTATACATAAAGTATTTGACCTGGTTAATACTTTGGAGCAAGCATGGACGCAATAACTCAGAAAACTGTATATTTGCTAACTGTGCCTGCACTTGCTATAATTTCTCCAAAAAATAGATAATAGATTAATAAGAAATGAAGATTTACGTGCAGAGTTGCTGCAGAATCTACAGTAATGGTATTAATGGCATGAAAATTTAGTGTGAGATCATGCACTTGGCACTTTTCAGTTTTAACAATTCATATTTGTTAAACATAATTACTAGGGGGTAGGGGGGGACATGGTCAAGAGTTTGGATTTTGTCATTGCTTCAAAATTTGGCCTTTTAATAGTAAGATTGTGATGTCCAATTAAATGAGTCGGGGAATACTATGAACCTACCCTGGACATGGTCAAGAGTTCGGATTCAGTCCTCACTTCAGAATTTAGCCTCTTAGTTTTGAAATTGTGATGAACTGTGAAAAGAACTGGTAAATAGATTAGTGACCATGATTTGCTACAAGATATTCTTTGGCCAGTAAAATATTCATAGTAAATCTAATACAGGCAGATTTATCAAAATCCACCCACACCAGAGAAGGTACAAGTTTTGAATAACAAGGGGGTTTACTATTAGCACGACTTGTGATGCTATATACAATGCATAATTTAAAATTTTCTTATTTTTTTTGCACCTCGCTGCCATTTTTTTTAGAAGCTGCTCCAAGTTGTGGATGGTTGGTGTTGAATAGTAGATGGAGTTGGGAACTAGTAATATTCTTGTGAAGTTTGAACCCAATAATCCATAGGAACTATATTTAATGAAATCCTTCAACTTTAGTGGTATCTGATTGTCTAATGATATGTCTTGTGAAATTTTGTTAAATTAAAACAATAGTATCTAATTACATTAATGTTAAATTTAAGAATAAACATGTCAAATTAAAATCAAGATTGTATTTGTTACAAACTAAAAACAATAATAGCTGCAATCAACTTATTATTTTCCGACATATTAACAACCCAGGTTTAAATTAAACAAGCATGCTATAAGTCATTACATAGGACACATTGGCACGCTTCTTCACAAAAATGGCGAATGCTTCGTAGATTATATTGATAATAATTGTTTGTTGATTTGCAGGGATCATTCAAATTTTGTAAACTGTGTAAGGTTTTCTCCAGATGGTAGCAAATTCATTAGTGTGAGCTCTGATAAGAAGGGTATAATATTTTGTGGGAAAACTGGAGAGAAGATTGGGGAGCTGTCCTCTGAAAATGGACACAAAGGTAGCATTTATGCTGTTAGCTGGAGTTCAGATGGTAAACAGGTAAGCGTAGTTTTAGCTTTTTCTCTAGGCTTGCTGAATTAGGTCTATTCGTAATTTATTTTTACTCTAGATTCCAATTTTCTAATATTTTGTTCCTGAAGATTACTAGAACTGACATGATTTGACCAAATAAAACGTGTAAAAGTCTAGGGGAGTAAGCATAATAAGATTTGGTCAATGCCCTACATTATTTGTCCACCAAGTTCAAATTGCAGTTTGTATTCCGGTCACTGTGGCATACTGGGATTTGAAATGCTCAAGCAATAAACAGTTGTAAAAGTACTATAGAAATCTTATAAATAAATGGTTAATTGAAGAAATAGTTAAACTAAAGTCATGGATTGTTCCTAATCATCCTTGTGTATACCATACATCTGATTTTTGTATTCTCCAAAACACTCCTCTTTAAATAGAATTAGGATCTGCGCAGTTTTTAACTTTCTTAGTATATTAAAAAGCTATATTGTTAAGCATTTAGCTATCCTTATCAACCTTGAGAACTTCTAACTTCAACTAAGATGACATCAATTGGAGGACTTTTCTTATTCTCAATTGATATCCTTCATTACATCCTGCTCTCTTTCTGTTTTGGATGTTGGGGCCAAGAACATGATGCCAACAGATGGAGCACAATTATGCCAAAAATTTAAAAGTTGTAGAAAACAGCTTACCTTTCCCAATAAGAAAAGTAGCTGAAGAAAATTTCATTGCAAGGTCGGATATACACTCCGTAGCTGTTGAGATATGCAGAGTCCCTTGGTTTATGTGATTTATTGATTGTGCCTTGTGTATAATAGCTTAATTGTTCCCACAAAATAAGCCTTAGGTTATGTTTATTTCCTATTTGAATAATAGTATACACCTATGTTGCACGGATACGGATAGGAGATACCCGGTACGACACGATGCGGATATGGCGACACAATTTTCATAAAATTTAGGACACAATACGTAACAATACGTCTTATATATTCACACACACACACACATTATGAATATTTTTCATATAAAACTCATGTATGATAAAAAAAATCATATAAATAAGTATGAACTTTATAAAACAAAAATTATAACCAAAAGTTAAGATAATTCAAGTAAAAAATTATATTTGTTTTGATAAAATAGAATTCTAGTAACGAATTACAACTACATCAATTCATAAAACAAACAAAGCAAAGATAATAGAATACCAATTCAACCCTTTAAAACTGAATTCTATTCAAACTAAACTAACGTTTATAAATTAACTTACACTATTTCCACTTTTCAGTTACATGTCATTTGGAATTTTTCTCCTTTTCATGCGAATTGAATAATTTTCATCATGAATATGTATTTAAAGTGTATTGTACCGTACCCGTGTCGGAACGTACGGGACACCGATATGGTAGCCTCGTCAACGTGTCCTTGCATCAGAGGTATACGCTTGTAATGCCATATATAACGGCCTTCTTTTCTACTGTCAAAACATATCAATGTAACACATATTTTCAAATTTACTTGGTATCAAAGCCTTTTTGTTCTTGAAGGTCACAGTCATTTATTGCCAAAAACTGCTGCCTTGGGATTTTCTTCTTAATGTTTTTTTATTTTTATTTTTATTTTATTGTTTCCTCTTCTACACGTCATAAAAGTGTAGGCATCTATTCACATTGAGAAAACTCTTATTCGTGTTCTAGCCACCAACATATGGTTTGGAGTCGTCTATTTATTGGAGTCGTTTTCATAATCCAACCATGTTTTGGTGGTTATTGGGCCATAATCAGTCATCATTTTCGACGGCATCTATATAGTTCAACAGACGTGCCTTGTGCATGTCATCAGATGTGCCACAAGCTCACAACTGAATGACTACTTCTATGTGTATTTTCTGGACAATTTAGTCTCACTTCTTTCAATGGTTTTCCAGCAACTCAAGTTTCTATTTTGTTTGAGGGAGGATGTTGAGATATGTAGAATCTTAGATTTCTTTATAATTCCTTTTGTGCATAGATGAAGCCTTCTACCATGTTAATGTTATATTGAATATTAATCAACTCTTGTGATGCCATATATTAAGGTTTTTTCTACAAAACATACTAATATAACATATATTTTTGGATTCCTACCGTTGTCATGTAAACTGATCAAACCACAAGAAACAAGAAAAAAGGAAATAAGTGAAGAAAGAGGAATTCATTTACATCAGGGTTATGAATCTTCCAGTATTCGGAACTGTTAAGAAGTACAAGTTTTATTTCATGGACCTTTTTTTTAATGTTACCATTTCTGAACAGGTATAAAGCTCGGTTTACCTTCCAAATATTTGTTTACGACAATTATGAACCCGTTAGATCACATTTTTGCCATAGTGGCATACAAGTATAAAGAATCTAAAATCAAAGAAATTTTCATGATTTTATGTTCCAATTTTCAATTTGAGTATTTATTTATTTATTTATTTTGTATCACATTTTTAGAGGAGCTTTTGGTTATCATTATCTGAAATGTGCTGGGTTTTTTCATTAAAAACAGTCCACAACTAACTGTACGGGCAATTTTCACAATTTTCAATACTTCAGGGGTTGCATAAAGATTTAATCTTATACATTGTGCTCAAAATGGCCCATGTATATACTCTATTCGTTTCAAAATGAGAGTCCACGTTTTTTTCTTAAAAAAATTGTCCTAAAATGAGCGATCATTTTCTCTTTTGCTTATTTAGTTATGTATGAAACACCAACAATATCCTTAAAATATGTAAGAACCCTTTTTGTTTGTTACAATAAGAGCGGATGAATCTTATAAGAGGGAAAGTCTAATATCCTTAACTTCTACCCAAAAAACAAAAAAATAGAAAAAATAGAAAAAAGAAGAGAAAGTTGACACTTACTTTGGGACAAAAGGAGTGGTAGCCATAGGTATCACATTTTTCTGTCCTTTGAATAAGATTCCTGGTAGAGGGAAGATTTTTTATAAGTTGCCAATATTGATCTTCATATAATAACGAGAAGGCTTCTCTCTCTCTCTCTGAAACTGATATTTACTTGTGAATCATGTTAGGTACTGACTGTGTCTGCTGACAAGTCTGCAAAAGTATGGGAGATTTCTGAGGATGGCAATGGAAAGTTGTTGAAAACATTAACAAGTCCTGGTTCAGGGGGAGTAGATGACATGTTAGTTGGGTGTCTCTGGTTAAATGATCATCTTGTCACTGTTTCTCTTGGTGGAACGATCAGTTTGTTTTCAGCAACTGATCTTGATAAAACTCCATTGTTGCTATCGGGGCATATGAAAAGTGTTACTTCACTAGTTGTGCTTAAAAGTAACCCGAAACTTGTATTGTCCAGTAGCTATGATGGTCTAATCATCAAATGGGTTCAAGGCATTGGTTACAGTGGTAGATTACAGAAGAAAGAGAATACTCAAATAAAATGTTTTGCTGCTGTTGAAGAAGAGATTGTTACTTCTGGATTTGACAATAAGGTGACTAGCTTTCTTTTATCAGTTCAATCTTACGTGAAATGACAATAACTGCTTTATATTTCTTTTCCATATTTTATTTATGTTTCATTAATAATATGATATCATGATTATGGACTTCACTTGTTTGTTTGTATTCTATATATGTATTAACATGTTGGCCTCATTTTATATTTACTTCCGTCGTTCCTAAACTTGGTGTGTATAAAAAAAGTAAAGCAACAGATTGGCTTTCATCAGTTTTTATTCAACATGAAACTGTCAGTTATTGCTTGTGAACCACTCAACCACAGAACTATTGGGTAGAACTGCAACAAGACCAACCCAACCTTTTAGGTCAGTTTTGGTTTGGATCTTGGGTAACTTGGGATTGGTGGTTACTCTTAGTAAAGATTGGTTTGTATAGATATGGATTCAGGATCATACTTTCTCCGTTAATACTTAGGTTAGGGAAAGCCAACTTGTATCTGATACCATAACATGGTACTCCCACCATCCGAAGATAATTGTCTGTTACCCTAAAGGCTTATACTAATTTAATAGTCCTTAGTAGTTATAGAAAGTCAAATAGAACATTACTTTAGGATGGAGTATATCATTCTAAGCAATTATTGATCATCTTATCCTTCCATAGATGATTTTTTTGACATTTATCTGTTAAATAGCTCCACAATGAATTGAATATTAAACTATCAACTGTAGACAAATGGGCATATTTCACTATAGTAACACCTGAACATAGTATTTTAGGACAACTAAATTTTGTTTGGATATATTTATATATATATATATATTGGTAGATTGGTAGGTCAGGAACCCATGAAGTTGTGAATTTATTCACTTACTTCATTGGGCTTGTGAACTTAATATGCACAAAAGATACATGGTATTATATATGTTTCATTAAGGAATCATTTAGTATGATAGGATCATATATTGCTTGTGAGTTTCCTAATTAATGGAGGTGGTGTCTTTTGATTACTTCAAGATGCACCAGTAACTTTTGTAACAGAGTCCAGCTTATGTTTTGAAATGAGACTTTACCATCTAGAAGAGCTTTTTAGTTTTTACTAATTTAGGCACCATGCATTGTATTTTCTCTTAGCAACTGAATGATTACTAGAAACTGGGTGTTTGTAAATTGGATTGACAAGAACTTTACTCTAACACTGGTTTAAGCAAATTATATGTAAACTCTTTTGTTTTCCTTTTTATACCTTTATTTTATTGTAATTTGAAATCCTTTTTTCTTTTTCTATTTAACCAGATATGGAGAGTTCCTGTTCTCGGGGATCAATGTGGGGATGGAGATTCCACTGATATTGGAAGTCAACCAAAGGACTTGAGCATTGCTCTTCTTTGCCCTGAACTTGCCTTGGTTTCAACAGATTCAGGAGTTGTCATGCTCCGTGGTACAAAAGTTGTCTCAACTGTTAACCTTGGCTTTAATGTAACAGCATCTGCAATCGCGCCCAATGGAAGTGAAGCCATCATAGGTGGCCAGGACGGTAAATTGCACATATACTCTATAACTGGCGATACACTTGTGGAAGAGGCAGTCCTTGAGAAGCACCGTGGGGCTGTTAGCGTCATACGTTACTCGCCAGATCTTTCAATGTTTGCATCTGGGGATGTCAACCGAGAAGCTGTTGTCTGGGATCGAGTTTCACGAGAGGTATTCTGACCATCTTCCTAGTTTTAAATGTTTCTGTTATATATGTTTCATTTTAACGTAGCATCAGACACTCATTACTGGCAGTTAGATATTCAGTAAGGTAGTATGTATTCTTCTGTCACTTAACATGAGTAAAGTTTCAAACTTTGCGAGGCAACTAATGTAAATATTTGTAGAAAAAATATGAAATTCTGACAATGATTAACGTTAAATATAAGGGTTTGGGCCCTGCATATAAGGGTTTGGGCTTCCCATACTAAAAGATCAACCTTATTAGTAAGGTTTGACTTCCACATTAATATTTGTAACTCATTCATTTACAATTAATATTCTTAGATCGCTCGTGTCTTTGGATCAGAAATACTAGATTTGAAGATGCATCTCCTAGTTCTTGTTTCCTTGAGTTTTTATTTTTATTCTTTGAAAGCATAGTCTAAACGATCAAAAGAATAGCCTTGTAAGAATTGGTTCCCATAAAGCGAATTATCAATGTGTAAAGAGAAACATTTGAACTAGAATGATCACAATGAACAATTAAAGCCTTGGCCCCAATCTTGGTGTCATGTTTTTCTCATTATTATTCACCTACATTCTCATTGTTTTTTCCTATTTGTTTTGTCTTAGGTGATTCTTAAGAACATGCTGTACCACACAGCCCGAATAAATTGTCTGGCTTGGTCTCCTGATAGCAGTATGGTTGCTACTGGCTCACTGGACACTTGTGTCATCATATATGAAATTGGGAAGCCACCTTCGAGTCGCATGACTATTAAGGGAGCTCACTTGGGCGGGGTTTATGGATTAGCTTTCACCGATGAGCATAGTTTGGTGAGCTCTGGTGAGGATGCTTGTGTTCGCATTTGGAAGGTCGTCCCACAGTGAAATAGTGGGAGTGCTTTCACAATTCAATCGAGTTTTCGTCATTGGTGTGGTTTTCTGCTTCGTCTTGTTTGTTAATTGTGAATGAATGGGGAAGAGGAAAGGAATGCTTTCGCATTGTCTGGATTTGCCGATCTGATCTGCATGTGTGTGACATTTTTGCAGCTTGGAGCCAGCATGTGATGAAGAAAATGCAATACTGTAACATGCATTTTCTAGTTTTTCATGTAAGTAGCAGTTTGGTTTGTTTGTTTGTATCATGAAAATTTCACAGCTTGGATTGGAGTGAGTGGATAAGGAATGTATACAGACTACACTGTGTTTGAGTTGCTCTTCTCAATCTTCATTACACCATTACTTGCTCAGTTTGTTAATGAAACTCTGTTTGACCCACACATTTGCTGCATATAGTGTACCATTTTGGCCACTAAAGAGAAAAAAGAAAAAGAAGAATATGATATGTGTGTGTTTTCAAATCTTATTTGTTTATATTAATTGTAATCTTAAATTTTAAGTTTTAATTTGTTTTCAAATTGATTTTATTTAATTTTTAATATTATTGTTAGTTTTAAATTTATGTTGGATTAAAAATTAGTTATTATTTCAATAACTTTTAAACCCAAATAACTCACTTCATACCGAATATGAACCTCAAAGGGAATCCAAAGCGCTTAAACCGCTTAGCCCAACTTGCCATTCATTAATTTGTAATTTAATTAGTAATGTCATGCCTATTTTTATTTTGTTATTAATTATTATGTGATATTTATTTACGATTCACATTTAATTGTGTTATATTAATTTTATTATCTATATTATTTATTTTATAATAAATGTAAGTCTCATTTAGGGATTTAAAATTTAGTCTAATGAATTGATATTTTATTTTAAATCTCTTACTAATGTGGCAACCCAAAAGGTGCAAATGTAACAAATAGTCATCATTCCTCCTATAATGTACAGGCTCCCATAGCAATAACATATTATAGTTCGGTATTTGTTCATATAATCTCACTAAAGTGGAAGCCATTTTCATGGTTCAATTTGTCAAATTCTATTTGTTTGACCTACAGATTTGTTACATACATATCCAATATATATATGTCAAAAGATAATTTAGATTAAACTCTAATGGATATGGCTATATGTGTAACGTGTCCAAAGACAATTTAAGTGCAGAGGCAATCATTTCAGTTGCATTGGGTTTCTATTTTGAAGCATGTCTGTCACGTTGAGGTGTATGTATTATTGCGTATAATGTGTTTAAATATGGACATATATTAATTTTACAAGTAACATACCTCCATGCATGTGTTTTGTAATTAATATACATCCAAATTGAATCCAAAGAAACCACCAAGTAGAAGCTAAAAAGAGTAAATATAGATAGTAAAAATAAAAAGTAGAGAAATGAGATGATATTTCAATTATATTTTGTTTTTTTGCCGAAATGCTTAAAAAAGAAAATGAAATGGCCCTAGCCGTACCAAGTGGAAAAGAAGAGAAAATTTGTCCGATATCAGAAAATGGATCACGTGACTGTCGTCAACAATTATGATTGATGGAGTAGGGCCCACTATTGGACCATTTTTGTGCTCACTCTCACATCAAATCAATCATCTTCACCTACTTGAAGCCACGCCCACATCTAGAGCTTCTTGGTGTAACGTGGAATGAAGGTTGTTTGGTGAAAAATATTATTTTGGAGCAAAAACTGAACTTAGCTTCTTAAATGAGCTAAAAGATACAAGAATAGTGACAGTAAGTTGTAAAGAGTTAACGAGACATGTTGGGCCAAGCAGTTGATGCGCTTTGGATTTTCTTTGAGCTCTCAAGTTCGAACTTTTTTGCCGACGATATAGGGTGAGATTTATGGGTTTAAGGAGAGAACTAACAACTAACTCGGATGATGCCCCCACTAGGAGGTGAGAAACACAGACATTTGTAAGTCTGCTGTCCTAAAGAGTTCAAACGGTCGTCCATAGTTGTATTTTTCTTGATTGTTTTCAAATTGTTTAAATTTAAAATTTATTATTCATCATAATTTACATTCTAACGACATTTAACTTTTTGCACTTGTATCCTTTAATGCATATCATCTAAATAATATTTAATTCATATTTCAATTCAATTTATGAAAATGCAAATAATGTAATTATACTTCCACAAAATTTTATATCTCGTTACATTTGATTGATTTTTACTTAACATACTTTTATAATAAACTCAAGGTTACATTTTTTTACAATCGTGCATTTATCAAACATAACTAACTTTTTACGATAACTACTTACATAGATTTCATCCCCACCTTACAACTCCTTGAGTAGAGATAACAAAAAGCTCCTAGTCTTCTAGTCAATATTTCACTACTACCAAACAAGTGATTTTAATTATTATTTTTTTAAGAATGATATATTGATTTTGTTTTGATCTCATTTGTACATTTATCTATAAAAATGAAAGATTTGTACTGAGTTGTCAGCACGCCACACACACCACATTACTGAAGATGATGATGAGACCTCCATTGCTCCTCCTCCTCCTCCACCTCCTGGTCAGTGGTGTAGCACTGATCCAGTGTGTCGCAGATGCAGAAGATTGGAGGCCAGACGCCGTCCGATTTGACACCGGCGGCCTCAGCCGGAACTCCTTCCCTCCCGGCTTTGTGGTCGGGACGGCGCCGCCGGCGGAACAAGTGGAGGGCATGGCCCACAAGGACGGCCGTGGACCCAGCATTTGGGACGAGTTCATCAAAATTCCTGGTAATTTATTACATTCTTTACTCTATTTCTTAGTTTAATCAACTTAATTAATACACTATATTTCTACTTTTATTTGCTTTGGGTAGGTATCGTTGCAAATAATGCTACCGGAGAAGTTTCTGTGGATCAGTATCACCGCTACAAAGTCTGTCTTCTTTCCTTTTTTTTTCTTATTGCTTTTGCTTTTGCTTTGAATGGAATCTTAAATTTTTTAGCTGCATTGGATAAATATGAGAGTATGAAAGTAATGGGTTTATGGTAATGGGGCAATTGAAACTTTACTAATAAAGTTAGGGTTGAACTTTTATTAGTGGAAGCCCAATTCTTTTCTTTTTTTTATAAGCGACGGGACAACAGGCTTACAAAGGCATTTGTTTCTCACCCCTAGTGGGAGCGTCACCCGAGTTAGTTGAACTTTTATTAGTGGAAGCCCAATTCATTATTAACCGTCTAATTTTATCATGATATCATGTTATCAGAGTAGGTTTTGGTCCTGAATTTGGTACAAATACATATACATAAAAGGAGTACTTATTTAAAAGACTCCTGACTATGCACGTGTGAACCCACTGATAAAAGGAAAAAATGTGTTGAAGTGGGTGAAAGCAGTGAAAATCTAAACCATTATGTGTAGTTTAATTCTAAAATTAACTTTATCCAACAAATATTTAGATTCTTGATGATAAATATGTTTGCCTTCATAAATGAATGATTATGATTGATATTAGTTGATTGGGTTATCTAACATTAGCTGAACCAAATTTCAGTATTTGTTCGGACTGATTTTGTCTATTTTGAAGGTAGTGTTATAGTATTTTCTTGTGTTGTGGTAGGAAGATGTGGATATCATGGCAAAGCTGAACTTTGATGCGTACCGCTTCTCTATTTCATGGTCCAGAATATTTCCAGGTAATTCGGTAACTATGCATTCCCGTGGCATTGGTACGAGATAAAAACAATGTTACAGAATTTTGGTGAATGCAGATGGAACCGGAAAAGTAAATTGGAAGGGTGTTGCGTACTACAATAGGTTGATCAACTACTTGCTGGAAAGAGGTAATTGATAACAAAAGCAGAGCTGTTTCAAATGCCAACCTCTTTAAACATGATAAAGATGATATCGTATCTTTTTTCTAGGCGTTACTCCTTATGCGAATCTGTATCACTATGATCTTCCTTTGGCGCTAGAGAAGAAGTACAAGGGATTGCTGAGTCCCAATGTAGTGTAAGTACTTCAAAAACCAATATCGTACCGTGCATGAAACTTGTAGCAACTAGCAAGCAAGCATCGAATCGATTAGATTGTAAATTGTGATAGGATAATTGTTTCAAACTTTGCAGGAAAGATTTTGCAGATTATGCAGACTTTTGTTTCAAGACATTTGGAGATAGAGTGAAGAACTGGATGACCTTTAATGAACCAAGAGTCGTGGCTGCTCTAGGCTATGATAATGGCTTCTTTGCTCCTGGGAGGTGCTCCAAAGCTTATGGAAACTGTACGGCTGGGAATTCTGCAACCGAGCCTTATATAGCTGCCCATCATTTGATATTATCTCATGGAGCTGCAGTTGAGAGATACCGTCAAAAGTATCAAGTAAGATTAGCTTCTTTAATTTTGAAATGGGCTGGTTTCGGTTCATTTTAATGATGTTGAACTAATTGTAGTTGATGGTTATGTATAGCAAAAACAAAAGGGAAGGATTGGAATTCTATTGGATTTTGTTTGGTACGAGCCTCTTACCAGATCGAAAGCTGACAACTATGCTGCTCAAAGAGCCAGAGACTTCCATTTGGGATGGTAAAAATGCTAACCCTCGTGTACTGTAATTATAATCTCGAATCATCTACTAAATTAGTAAATTCTTAATTTTGAGAAGAAAATATATATACGAGTGGATTGAGGAAATAAAGGCAAATCACTCTTCTGAGTTTATTTGAAGAATTTGAGACTTGTTGCTTAGACACATTCATTTGAGTAAAGAAAGATTTGATTTTACAAATCGAAACATCTTACATTGTTTAAAGAATTATAGAAGTGGCTGTTGCTTTGCTTAGGTTTCTTCACCCTATTGTCTACGGTGAGTATCCGAAAACAATCCAAAATATTGTTGGAAATAGACTACCGAAGTTCACTAAAGAGGAAGTCAAGATGGTGAAGGGTTCAATTGACTTTCTGGGCGTCAACCAATACACCACATACTACATGTACGATCCACATAAAGCAAAACCAAAAGTTTTGGGCTACCAGCAAGACTGGAATGTTGGATTTGCTTGTAAGTAACCTTCGCTTCTGCTTAAACAAAAGAGAATGGTTGACTTTATCATTCACATTGTACTAATCTACAAGTTCTTGTGAACATTGCAGATGCGAAGAACCGAGTGCCAATCGGTCCAAGGGTAGTTATATTGTCCTATCATTTATTTTTCTTCATAACATTGCTCTAGATCAAGGCTTAATTAGTTCGAGTACAAGTGATGAATCATTGAACAATTGCAGGCATATTCCTACTGGCTCTACAATGTCCCGTGGGGTATGTACAAAGCCCTAATGTACATAAAAGAAAAGTATGGAAACCCGACTATGATTCTGTCCGAAAATGGTATGAATTGTATATCGAATTATGGTAGTTCAATTAAATTCTACAATGGCGGAGCTGGCTAAACCATGCATGGATATTATTTGCAGGAATGGATGATCCGGGAAGCGTGAAACTTCCCAAAGGCTTGCACGACACCACGAGGATTAACTTCTACAAGGGGTATTTGACTCAGCTGAAGAAGGCGGTTGATGACGGGGCAAATGTAGTTGGCTACTTCGCGTGGTCGTTGCTTGACAATTTCGAATGGAGATTAGGCTACACTTCAAGGTTTGGAATTGTGTATGTCGACTATAGCAACTTGAAGAGGTACCCGAAAATGTCAGCCTATTGGTTCAAGCAACTACTAACAAGAAAGAAGCATTAAGTACAATAATGGTTTTGTTTTAGTTGTTATCACCTCACAAGCCAATTGTGGGGTTAATAAGGGTAGTCTTGCAGTTTTAGTTCCGTAGTTTAATCGAATCATGTCTATGTTATGTTCCCGAATTGCGTATGATTTGAAGGAAATAAAGAATTATAAATTGCATAAACGATGGTTTCTTGTACGCCGTTTCTACTGTTGTCTCACACCCCCGAAATGGTGTTTTGGCGTGTGTCGGATGGGCTCGCACTCGAATACTAAATTCAAATACCATGATAAATGTCCAATTAAGCATTTAGTGGTATTTATGGACATATAAACAGTTTGTTTTCTCGCAAAGATGGTGTGTAACAGATTGGAGCTTCACATTTATCGTATATTGGACCTAAATTGGAAACTAATATATACGAACTAATAATTGTCGAACTGTTTACACTTTGAGAGTAAGATCTGTAAAAACGTAAATAAATTCAATATAGTGTCAAAAGGAAAACTATATATTTTTAGTTGCATAGAGCAATAATGCAATAATGTGTATTAATGATGTCTTTGAGATCAAGAGGTATAAGGCCAAGGACGCCACGAGGGCTCTTGGAAACACCTTAAGGTGTAAGATGTCGGTCAGAGGCCCCGTACATATGATTATCTTAATATTGCATCATGGATTATGAATACAACCATAGTTATAAGCCTCATTCCCACGGGCATGAAAGTTGTTTCCAAGCAAGGAGTCGTATACATATATAAAGAGAATAAAGAATTTAAGCCGGGTAATTTTTTATTTAGCATAAATCAAATTAATGAGGCGATGACATCTCATTAAATTCTATCCATACCCGCCTAAGTGAATTGGTGGGAACGAAGCGACCCACCCGAATTTAAGGTTTTAAATGAAATGTCATCACATCATTAATGACTTAGCATAAGCAAAAAATAATTTAGCTTAGATTCCTCAATCCTTTTATATATATATATATATATATATAGGAAGGGGAG